>BGPR01003219.1:45216-144506 GCA_013235015.1 Araneus ventricosus
GTAAGAAAGGGTAGGGTGCTGTGGAACCATGTGCTATATTTAAAAAAGGGGGGGAGAAAAGGAGTGAGGGGGGAAAAACTTATGAGTGTGATGAGGAATGTGGGTGCTATCTGTGTACCAAAAATGGGAGCTCTGGTGCTAATAGGAAAGAAGGGAAAAGCTAAAGTATTTCCCATGTTATAAAACTATTGATAAAAAACACTCGCAGTTTTTGATTAATTATTTTAATTGTTTTTGCTAATACCTTTTGATTGAATGAGGGTAAAGATATGAAATTTGGAACAGAGATAGATATTGTGCCAAGCTACCCTGGTGCCAAATTTTGGCGCCCTAGGGCTTATAGTTATGAAGATATATGGAAAAACAAGATATTAGAAAAGGGGAAAGAAAATTTAATTGGCCCCTCTTTAGGAGGAAAAACTTAATTAAATGAGAGTGTTAATGTTAATTATTATACATATCGCCATGACGTGCCCCCCAGGGCCCCTATCCGATCCTGAGGGGGGGAGGAGGGAAAAAATTTTGTGTTGTTTCAAGTATATTGCCAGATTTGATAGTTAAGATTTTTAGAATAATAATGGAATTGCCAGATGCTAAGTTATTATTTAAAACATTTGATCGTTGATGATGTTGATGGCTGTTATTTTATTTTAGCGTTTTAATTTAAGTGGCAACGAAGATATTTGAATATTGGAGGATGTCTGGCGCCTCCCTGTCTGGGTCAAACAACAACCCCCTGAGCACAACATGGCGGATAGAAATAAATGGAGGATTTCAATACAAAATTAATTATATGAAGAATTATAATATTACAGATCACAATGATAAAACATGTTATAATCAAGCTGAGTTAAATGTGATTATACTGGAAGAAAGGTAATTTTTTATAGATTGAGATATACAATTTACCACCCAAAAAAGAAAACAGAAAACTAATTAACATTAATTAGAAAATTAAAATAATTTGCACGTTAAATTTGCTCGAGCTATCATTACCCGTCCCATTCCAATCACTCCGTGTCTGCAACGAAAAACAGAGAAGGGGCTTCATTTAAAGGAATTTTAATTGATTAAAAAAAATGGTAGAAAGTTGAGATTTGTTTTAAATGAAAGAAAAACGCCTAAATGATGGGGAGAGAGTTCAAATTTTTCTAATTGGTCAATTGTGTAACTAGTATAGAATTTTGTAAAAGGTTGTTTACTTGACTAGGTGAAAAAGATTCAAATTTGACACCATGAAGTTTCCTTTTTATGTTTATAACTTTCGAAGTTTTGTTGATAGATGAAAGATTCAAAGAAGGAACAAATAAGCAGAGGATGTGAGAGAAACTATTAAAAAGTAAAAGTGAGGAAAGTGAAGGAACAAAAGATATAGAGTTGCAAACACGAAGGTAGAAAGGAAACCGGAAGTCAAGCCCGAGCACACAAAAAATTTTCAAAACATCATATAAAATTAACAAAAAATGGTACAGCAAAACTAAAAATACTGGAACGCTCTACATGGTGCATACAATTAGCCAGAGAAAGTTCTAGGGCACTTACCCTGGCCAACTCTTCGTGAGTTAGCCGGACATCTTGGTTGGCGGATTATCCGGCATGGAAAAATCCACTTTTGGTACTAGTAAATCCGGAAGAAATAATCGTGTAATCCAATGTGTCACTGAGAGTGAGGAGCTCTTCCTATGGCACACACACAACTAAAAATTTTTAAGATTCGGCTTGTGGTTGCAAAGTTATGATACTTTAAAGGTTGAAATTGTCGGAGCGACAGAAAACACAGCCTCGCGCTAGTAGCGGAAGTTGAATAGACTTTGTCTTGGAAGACTGAAAAGCTGTCGCGGTTTATTGAATTTGCTGCATGCCACTGTTTACAAACAGGAAACGAAAACCCTCTCTATAAAATATGTCGTCCCCTGATATGAGAATGTTAGAGGTATGTCAATGGCATGCTTTTTCTTTTTGTCCCCATGTTAAAGCCTTTACTAGTAACGAAATACTTCTTACCCTGCTGCTGTAGTACTATCTTAATTTTTATAGTAAGAAAAGTTAGTCTTGGCTCTTGAATTTTGAAACTGTTGTAAGAAAAAATTTGAGAACATTGGTTACCAATCGAACATTACTGTTCTGAATTCAAAATAATATTTAATTTTAATTTGAGTAAGTTTTTGTATATTTTTTCTATTCTTAATGAACAATCCTAAGTTTCTAAAACATATTAATCCAAAAGATCGAAATGAATTTTATAAATCTCTGTCTGTATACGAACCCTTTAAAAATTAACACTGACATTGGACGAATTTATTTCATAACTAAAAAAAATTAAAATGAATTTAATAAACATTTCATGTAAAATTCGTTAAATATATTGTACTTTCTAAGAACCACTAAAATATCCATGCGTGTTTAGTTCCGTTTGTAAATTGAATAAATAAAATAGATTTGAACTCTAAATTACAGAGATCAATGTTTTCGATGGAGTCATTTCACGTAAATTTACATCCTCATGTCAAACGAAAGAGCGTAAGTCATGAAGCATCTCACAGCACTTAGACACGTGACGGAGAGCAATTAATTTGACATGCGTCATACCTGTAGTTTTCGTAAAAAGATATTTTATATGATATCTTTTGTATAAAAAAATTCATTATTTCTGATGATGTAAATAAGATTTAAATAAGACTGGAAGACTCTTCTTTAACAAGTTGAATAAAAGTTTTAAAATTCGCGTATATAAAATAAAGACATCCACGCATGTCCTACTGTTAAAGTGACCCACATTCACGAAAATTGCAACAATCACTCGTACTAGCAGGTCCCTCCTTCACTTGGCTCACACCGCAGGAGAGACCTATGTTCACTCCGAACTATCTCCAAGCAAATTTGACAGTAAAAATACAATATTTGAAACCTACGTTAATAGTAATAATTTTTTTAGCTATAGTCTTAAATACCACAAAAATATCGGCATCAGAAAGCAAAATTCAATTAGCCCAATATAGGCTTCCATTTAGGATAATCAATCAGCTTAAGTTAAGAGCCTTTGAGAAAAAGAACTTCGCATAAACCCCAACACATCATTTTATGATATTCATAAAAGAATATGAGGATGGTCTCTTTAATGAACAAAACCCGTCTTTGTTTAACTTTGAATAAAATTGTCTAAATTAGTCTCGAAATAGCTTATCGCTCTTTTATAAATTACGCACACATTTTTTGCAGATGCTTTACAAATACCAAAACGAAAACTCATAATACCGAAGAATTATACTTTCGTATGATTTTACGAAAATTGCACAATAAAGGAACAAGGATGAGTTGTACAAAGCGGATTCCATGGTTAGGTAAACTGATAGGGTTTAAAATAGTTATTTTTAATCAAATCGCAAGAACATTCCCTTTCACTGCACTTGAACCTCTTAATTCTTACACACATTTTTTAAAATTGTAGGTTCATTGTATGCTTATTAAAATTATATTGTGCTCCATCTCGATGCTTCTACAGCAAATATTAAAACACTGATAAAGGCATTGTATTATATTGCTCAGTCAAGAATACGTGCGGCAACTTGTAAAGTAATTTATAAATTTAAAGGAATTACCGTTACTGATTGGAGATCTCACAGTAGGTTTTGGAGCTAAAGTGAGCGGAGCTTCTTATCTAGTGACGCTGCAATAAATTATGAACTCTGACAGTAAACAAGATTCCGAAGGTACTGTAGGTCAACGGAGTTCTTGAACTCAGGGCTCTTAAACTCCGGACCATGCTTTTGAAGAGGAGAATAAGGAATTAAAAACTCAGTTACATAGAAGATTCTCCTTTATGTTTCATGTTTTTTGTATGATATTTAGTTGCATTTATAAATACACGTAAGTTACCTGTAAGTTTACATGTTGTAACAGCAGGATATATGTTATATTCAAGGTATTTTATTAAGGGGGCATAACTCCGATTAATGGGGGAAAAACTGTCGAATTCGAAACATTATATCTCCAAAACAAAACATTTAAAAAACTAATTTTTTTCCCTAGAAAAATATCTGTTCTTTCTGTTATTGTATAAACATTTTCAAATCTTAATATTGATGTGTTTTTATTTGACAGAGTAATAAATATGAGTATAATTTTCGGAGAAAAAATGAGATAGTCACCTTGCGCACATGATTACGGATAAAATGTTGGTCTAAACACAGCATTTTGGATATCTAAGTAATCCAAACAGTCTGTTTAAGAAAGTGAACCTCAACTTATTAAAATTTAAATTTAATTTCTATTTTATACTCCAATTTAAAATAAAAATGTTAACAATTGTTAAAATTTCAATATTTCTAACCCCAAAAAAACTTCTTTGGTGAAAATATGTATAAAACTGTGGTTCGATTTGTAGAACATAGCAAATAAAATTCTATTCTATTCTAATTTATGTAAAAGAAATTCAATAGTTCTTGAGATATCGTGAGCGCAATATAAAAAAAACATTTTGAAATAGAGCGCTTTAAAGACGTGGCCATATTTAATGTTTAAGTTGAATAGCTGATACATTTCGTTCATAACTTTCATAATTATGGGATTTTTTTAACGCGGTTTATTTTAAATTGTTTCGTAAAGACAGTGAAATAATATATATATTTTCATAATATCGAAAAATTTCGTGGTTTAACAGTCGTATGTCCCCTTAACAAAACAGATATTATGAAACTCCTAGCAGCTGTGTTCTAATTATTTAATAAGTATAGTCAAATTTAATCATATTCTGTTTTAATTTAGAAATACCAATGGGAAGAGTTAGTTTTCATTTAATCTTTAGATATCAGCGTAAAACTTTGTAGCATTTTTCAAATGATTTTGTTTTGAGATGTCCTTTGGTAAGGGAATCCTGTCTATCAATTTCGACGTTGTTTTAATTCAAATCATTTAGAAAAATGTAATGAGCACAAATAGTTATGTATTTGGAAAATCTTTATAAAACTTACACTTAATTCATGACTGTTTGAATAAGTGTGTAATCACTTATCTTTGTCAATTTTAGAATATATATATGTGTTTTCATTGTAGATCTAATTTTGCAAATTCCTAATTAAAATACATAATTTGAAAATAAATATATATAATGCTTCTAATATTTAATTCGCAATGATCTCGCTATTTATTATATTTGATATGAATTTAAATTAAACAAAACCTCACTTTACTTTAAAATTACTTGTCGGTGAGAGGTAGCCCGTTTAGGGTCAATATATAATAGAAATGGTATTTTGATTATATTCGTGTGAACAAAATTTATCACTTTCCATATATATAAAACTCTAACATGCGTGACACAGAAATCGTCCGTCCTTGTTACTTATTGCCCAATGGCAACAATTTTTTTGTTTAGAAAACAAAACTGGTACCATCTTACATGTTAAGCATATATTTTCATTAAAAGGTATAAAAGTACTCATATGTTAAGTAATTCTTTTATATATGTATAGTATTTTATGTTCAAAAGTTAAGTTTCGAAAGCAATTTTAATTCGAACGTCCTTAACTTAAAGTAAATCTATAAAAGAGAAAATTGTCAACTTTTTATTTTATATTCCTTTTATTTGTTTCTAAAAATTAAAAACGTTTCTTTAACTAAAATATTTTAAAATCCTGTAGATTTTAAAATCATATATGTTAGTCTAATAAAAATACGTATGTATGTTTATTCAAGGTTTATAAACGTTACATTTTATGCCCGTTAATTGAACTCAGAATTATCTGCGAATTTTGCGCAGAGGATAATATCATTTATTTTTGGTAGAGATATGAATATTCTACAGCTATTTAAAAATAAATTTTTAACACATCATGATTTCCTTTATTGTCTCTGTACTTTAAAGAAAAACAGCGATGCTTATAGAGTTCGAAATTGTTAGTTGCATGTCAAAGACTGAAAATTTTGATTTTCGTGTCGTTCAAAATTATAAAAAAATCGTGGAACCTCATCGTTTTTAAATTGAACCTTTCATATTTTTTTGACTTCAAAGTCAAAATATGAAAATTGCAATACACAAAGAGAAATGTTATAAAATTGGATTATTATTATAATCCGATCCGATATGTTATGCCTACAGTGAAAAAGAAAATGAAGATTTTCTGTAGGAATCAATAAATCATAGTACACATAGAGCATGGAATCTCAACATGCAGAGGCTCCAAATTTATAGAACGAAATAAAAAATTCAGTTTGCTATTAAAGTATGTCGTTTTGTGATGCATGGATCAAAGAATATTGAATAATTACAGAGACTCGAGAATAGAACAAAATTGATGTACATTTCAAAATGTCTTTAAATTATGCCTTAAATGAACAAAAAATTTCTAGCAACACATTTGTAAAATATCATCTGATTTGGTATTAAATGCATAGCACTGATTTGCTTGGCAATCCCTGTCACATTTGAAAACAGTCGTTTTTTGGAATATTTTTTCTTTCGCATAAATTTTTTTGTAGAAATGTTCGTAATCTTGCATTTCTATAAAAGGATTGACTCATTTTCAAACAACGGTTAGGCTGCTTTAGTAAATATCACAGATTATTTAAGAATTTTGTTGAATTATATACAGTGGATAATTTGAAACTGACGGGACCAAAATAAAAATTTGCTTGGATAATGGAGCGTTCACAATTCGATATTCTTAAAACTTGAATCTTCGAATAGTAATTGTCGAAATGAAATTTAAATTATGTATTTAACTTATAAGTTTATATAAGTATTCAGGATATTCAACTTTCGTAAAATTCAATATTTCTGTTAGATGATTCAAGTTTCAAAATTATCAATTTGTGGAAAACCCCTCATCATTTAGCTTCTTCATTTAGCTTTTAACTCATTATCAGTTTCCTGTGAAGCGGGGTGCGCCAAAATAATTTTTGTATTCATCAATTTGTAGATGGTCTCCTAAATAGCCGATAATAGCTGATGTTTTTTTAAGTTAAAAAAAAATTGCCCGGAACACGCTTAAAATGCCGAAGGCATTGCGTGCAAGAATTCCCTTTTTCGGAATTTAAAAAAAAACTAGATGCCCAACATTCAATGAAGAAGCGACGCTACTAGTGGCCCGCTATGCTGAAAGCGAAGCCGCTGATGCTTTTTTAAGTTAAAAAAAATTGCCCGGAACACGCTTGAAATGACGAAAGCATTACTTGCTCAATCTCTCCTTTTCAAATGAAGCATACGCAGAAGAGCACTAAAAAGCGCACTGCGCATC
Organism: Araneus ventricosus; assembly: GCA_013235015.1. Lineage (NCBI taxonomy): Eukaryota > Metazoa > Arthropoda > Arachnida > Araneae > Araneidae > Araneus > Araneus ventricosus. The sequence goes on from BGPR01003219.1 coordinate 52,452, forward strand.
TAAAACAGTATTTGGCGACGGCACATGAAATTGTGCCAAGAAGAATTGGCGAGAAACAGGCCGGCAACGTAAACTCCAGGTTTACCCTCATTTAATCATAAGATAAATATATTTCATGAAATCGCGTACGGCCAGGTAACATTAAGGTTAGGGTTACTTGACCCTAAGGTAGAAGGATACTTGACCCCTACATGCAAAGAGCCAGAGACTTTTTTTATAATTTGTATGAACGCGAAAATCAGTTATTAGATAAAAACAACTGAATTAAAAAATGGCTTTATTTTCAATTAATATTAATGAAACTAATATTAAAAATTAAATAATATGGTTACTATAAAACGCAGTTGTTTTTAATAAAATATGTTCAATTAATTAAATTAGTTAAGCCATTAAATTTAATCGAATTATTAAATTAAATTCGTTCAAAATTTAATAAACAATCAAAATATTGATTTAATTAAACGAAAAAAATTACAGCAAAGGAACTGGAAACCTAGCAACGTCGTTAGCGCGTTGAAGAATTGCCGGTTTCGGAAAATTTCAAAAAAAAAGAATAGCATGAAAACGCAAAAGAAAGATTTAAAAATGTTGCACAGAACAAGAAATTGAGAAGCCTTATTGGTTTACACGATTTTTCTAATATTTAAAGAAAAATAAAAGCAAAAGAATAATATAATATTTTAGAATAGAATTCAAATGAAGAAAGAATGGAAAACTCTACAGAAAGGGCGAATCTTTAAATAAAACCAAACGATGACAAATAGTTCTAGCAAAAGATTTTTATTAAAATATTTAATAAATAAATAAAAAATTGTTCCACAGGCGAAAAAAAATCCATTAATTAAATTTCAATTATTTTTAAAATTCTTACCAAAAATATTTGTTTTCATTATTTGACACGCAGCTATTATTATGTCACACACAAATTACAAATTTACTCCCAATCTGAGAAAATCGAATAGTGTCAAGTATCCCTAGGGCTGAAATATACCTAGCTTCCCCTATTACTGAGAAGATTCGGTCTTCAGGGAATGTATGGAACCGATCAGAAAGTGGCGAAGGTGGAAACTATATGCCTTCACAATGTTTAACAGAATCTCTAACGATTTGCAACTTTTGTCAATGATTTTGTCTACTACTATAGTTTTTGCATGCATTTTAGTAAAAGTAGTACGTATATACCATAAACTATAAATATTTCCTTAAAGAATCCTAAATATTTGCATATGTTTTTCGGTTATAACATGCAGAGTTTGCAACAAAAACGAAAAATCTGGAAAATATACCAGCGAAGCATTCATTTAAAATCCAAACGAAATACTTTCAATATTCAAAGATATGTGAAGATTTCTGCTCATTTCACTCTCACTCATTTTTAACGGCGTAAGTGTAAAATATGCTATAATATTTCTTTCATAATTTCGAAGAATCATATAAAGGACGGCTGAGGGATTCTCCACTGATTAATGTCTTTTAAGCACTGTTGAGCACTTTTATATGATTCAACATAATTAATCGAATAATCACGGAGAAGCACTACGCAAATATTTTAGTCATAATTATATCTATTCAAATGGTTTCATATTGATCTCTCAAAAGTCATATAGAACATTTGTTAACCCTTAATATTCGTTAGCTGGAATTAAAAGAGTGGCCAGACTGCAAGATTATACTCGTTGCGAGGAGCAATAATTTTGAACAAAGATAGGAGATTTTAGATTCAAATATTTCAAACTTAGAGTTCTGACTCTTCACTTTGGATGCTATTTTAATGAGATAATTTTTGTCAAATTGGTGCATTGTCTTTTCCTAAACTCTCATGTTACAAAATCCTATTTCGGTATGAATAAAACTATAATGCAATTTATGAGTATTCATCAATTGAAGAGATGGCAATAACTCTATAGTTAACACCCATATGATGTATATATGAAAGACTGACAATTTTCTTCCGAAATAATTTTTAACTATTGTTTAAACAGAATTTCTTGAGAATCATTCACTTTCAGAATGATTTTCCAAAGATATTTTATATATTAAGTGACGTATCAAGCCAAATTTTTAAGAGAGCATAGATTTTATTGAAGAAGTTTTACCACTATTTTAATACATACATTCTTTATATAAAATTTAAAAATAATTTCGAAGAAAGCCTGTTATTGTATATAAAACTGTTTCTTTAATATAAAGCTTGGATTCTTATATTCGGGCTGGTAATTGAAAATTAGACTTAAATGGGAATTAAATATATATTCGTTTATTTTTATGTACGTTCTTGGAGAAAAAGTACCCAACCAGCATTATTCTGCGCTCGTTCAATGTACATTGAAAACAAAGGTATCGATCTTTGGGTAATAGCGTGTAATAAAAGATTCTATGGTTAAACACTTCTAAAGGTGTTATCGAAATATTTAAAACTGCACAAACTTCAAAATTTTCAAAAGAAACACCCAATTTTGATGTCTTAAATAAATTTATCATAAGCAAAAAGCCGCAAGGAATAAATTTTTGTTAATATGTAATGAGTAGATTGAAAGATATTCAAAATTTTATGTTTCAATTATGGGGAGATCAAACTTTATAATTTCGGTCACATTTTTGACCCACATGGGGAAATGGAAGCTGGCAAAATGCACACTCAATTATCTTCATTGTTTGCACTACAAAATTGAACAGAAAACGCACAGATTTATGTGTATACATGTACGAGAACTGAGGATGGTGAAAACTCACATCGGTTTTCGATTTAACTTGTACGTATCTGAATTGCTTTATTATGCTTATTGTGGTTCATGTTGTTTTCTTTTTTTTGAAGACATCTAAAAACCTACTTTCTTTCATAATTTTTCCTGGTTCATAGTTGTAATAATTGATCTCAAAATTTAGTTTCATTTTTTAAAAGTTTATTTCAAAATTTCAGTTTGAATTATTTCGAAGGTAAGATATATTCTGAAAAAAACGAGATCATTCTCCCTTCGATTTTATCGCACATAAACAACACAATAACGCACGTTCTGTTCATATATCTTAATGAAAATCAGCAATCCCGGACGAATCACAGAGGAGGCACCAAATCCCGCAAGTGAGTCACATGCTGGAAGGATGCAAAAGGCACTTAGTATCAGATTTGAACACCAGAGGTTACTTTCGACATCAGACTTTGATTATATTTACACAATATGGTGCGTTTTGTACCTTATAGTGTAATGAAGAAAACATATTGTACATATTCGACGCTTCATTTCGACCTAATGGGTCCGAAATTTGAATAATGTTTGAATATTTGACTACAAAATCCCCATACAAATTTCATTTATCTTGTTCGTTTCGTTTCTGAGTTATTGCATTGGCATACAAGCGAATAAGCAGGCCGACAGATGGTTCACCAGTAGACATTCGCCACAAAACTCGACACACATCTACAATCCTGATGTTAGATCAATATCATACCTTTTTTCCATCTAGCTCAATGCGTTTCTAACTTATATTGTTGACATTCACAGGGACGGACAGACAGAGCTACTCAACATAAACGCAATTCGACTAAAATTTGACAGCAAACAATAAATTTGGTGCAAAGACAGTATATCTTATTTAATTCCTCTAGCTCCCTGCGTTTTTGGGTTATTGTGTTCAAACCCAGACAAGGCACCACTTCATACCCTTTATAAACTTTCGGTTATTTAAACAGTATAGCCAACATGAAATGGAAGAGACATCAGAAGACGCTACTTAGCTATCTTTCGCTCTCAACCAAAAATCTGGAGGGTAATATTTGTATGGGTTTGGCAAGAGGTGTACTGCTGAGAGAAGTTCGAAACAAAAAAATTTTAATACGTAGAAGTGATGTCTTACAAAGAAGTTACTGGTTAATGACAGAAGACCGTGGCATTCAATCTGGTTGTGATAGTAAAATTTACAGTATATAAAGGTTACATTTACAAAATCAGGCTTCAATTATTTGCATATACAATGATACTTCCATGCAAGAAAGAAAAAGTTATCTATATTTCTTAGGTGCACAATTCGTAAAGTTGAACATTAATTACAATTGAAAAACAACTTAAACGTCAGACAGGCCAACAAACAAGTATACATTATTACAAAAAAAGATTTTTTTCAGAATGAAGGAGATCTGAAATGACGAGATTCTTAAAAATGTGGAGATCAAATTTTTTGCAGACAACAGTATTTTTTCTTTGTATACTAAACATTCGACAATGTAAAAATGATAAAAAATACATGGTAATTACAAAAAAAAATCGGATTTAAACTCGCGATATTGTAAAAAGGAATAATAACACAACGCAATTAAATAATACAAACGAAAACATTCCTTTTTTCTAAAAATTACAATTGTTAATATGGTCTCTTTTTATTACGCAATACACGTATAAGGTAATCCAATTCTCCCCGGAAACGTTGGAGCATGCCATTATCTTTTTTCTAAAATCAGTGTTTATATGGATTTAAATCTCATTCAGCGTCTTCGGCAATGGTGGTACATACACAGTGGCTTTAATATAACACCATAAGAATTGATCTCAAACCAGTAGATATGCAGACCTTTGGAACCGCTAAATAAGTTTTAGTCGCCATCATCTCATCGGCCAATGAGGCTTCGACATACATCCGCGAAACTGAGTTTGCACTCTACCAGGTCGCTCACGTGGTAATAAAAATAATTTACATTTGTTTCTTTTCCTTTCAATCAGCATTCACGTGTTTAATTTATATAGTTAAAATCCATCATTTCACTTCCCTTTGATTATTTTGTGTCACCCATGTTAAATATATTTTAACAACTTTCAAATTTGGGATTTGACTGATTAACTCTTTAATACAGAGGCGACTTTTTTCTTCTAGCTCCTTTAAAATCGGCAATTTTTCGGAAGAAACGACATGATTTTTACTCTTCCAACCTGTGCGATGATTGTACCCACCACAAAACCCCCTTTATAACCTTTCCTTAAGACGCACGCAAGTGGGCTATGGTTGGTAAAGATAATTGGACTCCTGCCGCTTTTTTCTCATAAGCAATCTCAGAACCTCACCTCTTCTCAAAAGAAGCCAACCGCCTCAGATCGGCCTTCCTCGCTGTTAAGGGGAAATTTTTAGACCGTCCGGGATCTCCTCTCTCGGTATGAGAGGGTTAAACTAAGTACACTCTTCCGACAGGATGGCCAAAACGGCTAATGTCCAAAAAGGATCTCCTATTAAAGACATCTGCTTGGTCATACACCGGCTACACCCTATGCGATTTTCATTTGAATAAACTGATGGCAATTACGGCAGCGAAGTTCCTATCTCTGAGTTCCTTTCGACACCAAACATTTTTACACTTCCACATGTAATTTTTAAGAGTACTTTCAAGTTTCTCTTTCACAAAGTATAGAAGGAGAAATTATCGCAATTGTAAAAATACTCGACATTGAGATTTTGATGAATCTCGAAATTTCAGATTTCCTTGATTCCTGACAATTACTTTTGGAATTACATCGGTCGGAAAACAGGATGAAGAATGGAATTTAGGCTATTATTTTATCATTTAAATGGTATATCTGTATCAACTGTTTGACCAAATGCGTCCATGGGCTGACCTTCTGTCGATCTGTATATTGTAAATATTTTCATACAAAATGGTACTCTGTTTTCTCCACTATGCTATGAAACAAATCATATACGGAATGGTATCTGCATACGAAAAAGCCAAGGGGCGCGTCACTCCCTCCTGCTACTTGCCTTTTTATGAAGCAAACAAAACGATTTTTTTCCTATACCATATAATCTCCAAAACCTTTGGCATCGAGATTTTGAGGAATCTACGTTTCAGACCGTCCTGAGCTCCAAAAACAACTTTTGGAATTTTTTTAATATGAACACGATAACGAGGGAATGAATGAGAACAATTCAAGTGAGTGAAATTTCCGATGGACTGAAGGATATCCTCCAAAATTCCAGATTTCTGCAAACGTTTGGACGAAATTAGTCCCTATTTGTATGTATAGAAATAGAAAAACTAAGAAAAACAACGAGCTAGACGGATGGGATTTGGAAAATAATTTTGCCACCAGAATTATCGGAGTATATCAGATCTCTGACTAACTCTGTAAGAAGGTTGACTCTTGTTGTTGGTTGAAGGTTGTCTGTCTGTCATTCGAAAGTATGAGAAAGCTATAGAAGAGAAATTCAACGTGTTATTTCAAATTTTGGGGATCATGAAAGACGGCGTGTATGCAACTGCAGTCCGAACACTGATTAATGATTTGAAAGCCGTATCTCACCTAATATCACCAGCACTGACCGAGGCATACAGAATGGTAATATAGAATTATATTACATACTTCATGCATTCTATGTAAAAAAGAATAGCATATTGAAAACCTGTCTTGTTTCCATTCTAAACTTGAATATGTTACATCTTGAATTGTGTCATTTAAATAATACATCACAACTACTTGTTGCGCGGTAAAGCTTGGACTTCAGTTCAATCCTTTTCACTCGACAAAGAAAGCAGAAGAAAAAACTAAACCATTTTCGCACTCGCTGAGAATTGGTCTGAGGAATGATATTACATTATATATTCTCTTGTGAAAATTATGTGAATTACACAAAATGTAGGTAATTTTGATTAGTTGAGGCAAAAATGCAAGTCCTATGGACTTTGAAAACAAGCCCTAGTCCAAATGCCATTTAAGGCTTTGAGAATTTACAGGAAAGATGCGCCTGTGGTCTCGGACATTTTTAAGCCTTCCTAAATCAATTCGGTTATACATAGCAATTATTCGCTTATTAATAAAATTTACATGAAGTCTTGATGTTCAATAATTACTATATTGTTTGGTTCTATCTGGTTAGCAGCGTTTTAATCGCCGTCAAATTGCAATGTTGGCACTATTCTGCTAGCGCCACTACGATAGCTACCGCTAAGATTTGGCAGGTTTTTCAGGGATCAAGCTAACAAAAAGTGTCCGTTATTTAATTCAACGAATTGATTCAGGCAGTTGAGAAGCAGAGACTCGTTCACTTTAGTGAGACTACTACAGAATACATCGTAGTGTCAATCCAAGAACGAACAAAACAAAAGTAAGGTTTCTGAGGTAACGCTGCTTAAAGTTCTAATGAGTTTGAAAATATTTTGCTGTAGGAAAATTAGGAGAATATGTATGGACATTAAGACAGATATACCAATAAAGCCAAAATTTTAAAAAAAAGAAAGTAATACAAGCAATCCTATAGTAATTTGAAGTAAACAAAAAGCAGATAACAAAAACAAGGAATCCATTCTAGTTCACTTTTTCAAGGGCTAGAAACTATTCTAAATGGATTCAAAAGAATATTTAGGGAATTTTCTGTAGAAGCAGGCCTATTTTAGGCTAAGACAGAGCTTCTCATAGCCCGAACTCCCCAAAAAAAGAAACCAGTTAGCAAATCCAAAAGAACAAACATCAAAAGAAAAAGGAAAAAACATTAAATACGCTAATAAGACCAACAAAATATTAGCCATCAAGCTTAATTAATAAGCTTTCATATGGTAAAATCAGAAAACTTACCCCCTGTAGAAACAAGCTAGATTAAAATAATTTGCCCGCGCTTTCGAGAAAAGCAAAACATTAAACACTAGTCTCCGTGGCGCCATCTATATTCCCATAAGAGGAATAGAAAGGCACAAAGAAGAAAGGAAGGAAGGAAGAGGCCGAGACAGAAATCTCTTTTCTAGTATGGGAAGGCGACCAATTCAGAAATATTAAGAGAGAGAAAAAAGCCCTTATTTTCCATTTTCAACTACGCATAAATGTTTTTTTTAAATTTTAAATTTTATTTAGTATTTTTTTAAACTGTATATTCCAGACTGTTTCTAAGGACAAAATCTTTAATGTTGTAAATGTTACAAGGGTTACAAGGTTATCATTTAGAGTTTAAAAAAACACCTTGGAAGCAAATAAGAAATCATTCCTATTGATGCAAATTGCTTTAATTCTGTTGGCTTGACTGAAAATTACATTTCTAAATACTCTAGAATCTAAATTGGAATGAAAGTCACAAAGAATTTTACACTTAAAGTTAAATTCAGCTCTTTTGTCATAAAGGCCAATCATAGTAATATGCTTGTTAATCTCAATTTTAAGATCTGAAAAGGTACCTTTATTTTGATGAGACTTCGTTTTATTAATTTTAAGTTCTTTTGGATAACAATTAATAATTAGATCTAAATCTACAGCATTTAAAAGAAGCAAATCATCTATGTATCTGCAGCCGTAAATTAGATTATTTCTAATAATTTTATCCTCAAAAAAGTGCAAGAAGATATTGGCCAGTGAACTGGAGAATGTAACACCCATCGGAATACCTGAAATCTGTTTAAAATAGTTTATGCCATTAAAAAGATAGTTTTCTTTAATGCTGAAATTACAAATCTCGAACCAGTCAGTTTTTTTAATTATTGAGTCGTTCAGAAATTTATTATACATGAAAAGGCAAACTTCCAAAAGTTTATCATGTGGTAGATTGGTGCATAGATTTTCAAAGTCAAATGAGTTTAAATTGCAAATCTTGTTAGTATTCAGTAGTTCCAAAACTTCAGAGAGATGTAACTAAAATCAGATGCAACCAATATACCTTTCGGATAAAATAACGCAAGTAAGAAATGCAGATAGTTTTCAATAAAAATATTATGGTGTTATATAAACTGATCTTATAAGAAATTTATTGACGAAATTTTTGGCAGCCATATATTCAGTTGCAGTTGCTCGGTATTCCTGATAGAAAAATGGTGTGTATATTTAGTAATTTTATTCTATATATCTTGAGTCCCTTCACTTGACTATTTTGTACACCTATTTTTGGCCTTAGTTAGATTGTTTTGCATATTTGTTTGTCTTTTTTTTCACCACTGAAACTTATTGTTTTTTAACACATGTATTGTTTTGGATTTCTTAGGAAGATTTAATTTTTTATTAGAAATAGTGATATTGCAGGTGAACTATATTATGCCACGAAATTTATTGAAATGTTTAAAAAATACCCGGGAATATAATTTATTTGCTAATTGTTCTCATTTTTTTCTATTTCCTAAAAACTTCCAATTGATTTGGATTCTTTTTTGAAAGTTTTCATATTTATTCTGTAATTAAGTTGGCAATAATATTAGTTGAAATTTCAGAAATGTAATCTTTGCACATGTATATTTCTTTACTATATTATGAGATAATTTATGTACTTGTGATTCTTTGACTTATTCTTTAATTTTTAATAATTATTAGTTTTAGTAAAGTGTATTATTTTATTTTTAGTATTTGCTGTTTATTCCTTCTGAAAAGTTATCAAATAAACAAAACAATTCCTTGTCTAAATTTCAAAAAGGAATACAGTGAACTCTCGATATCTCGAACTTCGATATCTCGAACTTCGATATCTCGAACTTCGATATCTCGAAAACCTTGATATCTCGAAAAAATATTTTTCCCCTTGAAATTTCGTATTTCTCCTAATGTTAATTTCAATTCCTATCTCGAAGAGTTTTCACTCAAAACCTTGATATGTCGAATTTTTTTCGAAGCCAACAAAATTTTTTTTTCTTGAAAATCGCTGTTTAGTCACATTATGACCTTCATGAAGATTTCACGTAGGGGATGCTTCCCAGAATTTGATGCAAAAGGGACAATACCACTCCCTTTACATCCAATTGGATATTCAAGGTCGCATAATATCGGCTGCAATGAGTGTCATTCTCACCAATTCGTTAGGCAAGCCTATTAGCTGTTGTGTTTATGTAACAGGTGATTATACTTATCCCTGAAATGGGCGCAGTAAAGGTGGTTTTCCTCCCATCTAACACGACTTCCAAGCTGCAACCTCTAGATCAGAGGATATGAAAAAGCTATTTTTTGGATTGAAAACTTAGTAGAAAAGTAATTTGAAAAGAGGTGTCACCAGATCACTATGCTGAACATTTTAAAGAAATTCTATAAGTAGTAGTAATTTATTACAAATACATTCTGTTTTAAAAATTTTATACTTCTCTGTAAATTAATATCACTGTTATGAATTATTCCTGTATTCAGACATTTAACTCTATCTGGAAAAAATATTTTACAATATATTCCTTACCTTGTAATTATGTGTAATTTGTAATGCTTGGGAGGGTAACCTCGTTATCTCGAAAACTCGCTATCTCGAATTTTTTCCCGGGTCCCTTCGATTTCGAGATATCGAGAGTTAACTGTACTTAAAAAAGATTACAGATTAAATTTACCAATATTCTTTTCTCTAGAACTTAGCAAAAACTTAAAGGAATCAAATGTATTTAACATGGGAAAGACAAATATGATTAAATTAATAACTCAAGTTAAAAAAAGAAACTAATTTTGCAAAAGTGAATTCTGTTTAATAAAACTTGCATAAATTTAAAAATTCCAAACATTTATATTTTATATAATTGAAGTAAATAAATAAAATTGGCATGTTCAGAAAATCTGAAATAAATATTAATTGCTAACTTTACCAAACGTATTCGGTGCTCCAGAGGTTAGAAAGATTTAAATAATTTGAAAGAACTAATTTTCTAAAAGGATACATCTAAATGAATCAGTTCAAAAAACTTTTGAAATGAAAATTACTGCTTGCAAGCATTTGAAATTTAAAGACAGAATAAAAGAGGCACTCGAATTTTGTTTTATTTATATTTTTCTATTCTATTTATATTTACGGACGCGAATGATAAACGAATTGCCGTTATTGTCCCCGTGAGAGAGGCATCTGTATTGAAAACGTAATTTCCTGCTCTGTGGCAATCGAACGAAGACTTCTACATCTAACATTAGTTTTAAATACATGCCCTGGCTGGATAACCGGGCTTGCAATAATAAAGTCGTGCGTGATGCGTTTTTGGAACAGATAAGAATAATAGTATTTAAATATGTTTAAAAATTATTTTTAAACTGTTACTGGGAATCATTCCATTTTAGTTATTAGTAACAGTCTTTAACAACCAGCTGGTTCATAGTATATTACAGTTTTGTTAAATTTCAATTAATTGCACATGAGAGACACACTCGATTGAAGGGCTACTAAAGATTGAAGGGCTCCGCAGTGGGTACTAAATTTGCTTTCCGTGCAGCAAGCTTTGAATATCATGTCTTAGCTAGAAAGTTAGGCATTAAAATAGATCAAAAGGCATGGCTTGGAAGAGATGGATTTTAGAGGCAAAAGAAAAATTTATATACAGTTAGTTAAACTATTGCATTAAAATGGTAATTATGTCTAATTCAAATTTCTTTTTTAATTAATTGCACAAAATTTCTCTGAGTGATGAATGGAACATAACCAATTTTCCTTATCTAATGTGGCTCATACTTTTAATGTATTCCATGAAACTCTGTCTGCATTATCTGACAAAAATTAAGGAATTTCTGTGGAACACTACATAGTTTTAGTACAGAAAATAAACATTCTAAGGTTTTGACGCCGAAGCCGCTCTGCTTATTTTTCACACATAGTTTCTTAATTAGAATATTTTAATAAATCGACTTTTAATGTTGGTCTCATTAGCTTCTAATAATCCAGTTACCACGATATTTAACTGAAGTCCATACCAAGTTACTAACTATACTTTAAACGAAACACAAATTTTCCATTCTTTGACAGGAATCTAATAGCATTAAATATTATAAGCACTAGAATTTTATTTTGATTACATATTGAGAGAATACAGCAAATCATGATGTCTCAAAAATTTATTTTAAAGCAGTTTGCAGCATATTTATATCCCTTCTAATCAAAAGGCGAAATGTGTGTGCGTCTGTTTGTTTGTCTTTTTACTATTTACGGTAAACCACTGGCCCTGGAGCTACGAAACTTGGTGTATACTTTGGAGTGGCAGGGTCTGTATTTCGGAGCCACTTTTAAAAATAGTTATCATTTAAATTTAGCGAATTTGGCTTGTTTTCTTGATAACTTTAGAAAATGTTGCACCAGAAAATTACTTTTACATCATCTAAAAATTTAAAAAGCCGTAACTTCTTTGATACAAATTGAATTGCCGCATAAGTTTTTTTCTAATATCGGTATTCCCATTTGTACAAAGTTTGAACTGTATAATACTGATACATTTTAATCGTTCTACCGGTTTCCAAATATATGTCACAAAACTACATCCTTTGAACGAACAAATGGTTCTGAAACCTCAACATCAGAAAAAATGAATCATCATCCCTTTTCCTCTGGTCCCGCAAATGATAACCTCTTAAATTCTAATTTTCGATTACCAGCGTAGACATAAAAGTCCCAGTTTTAAATAAAAGAAATTTTGCTTCATGAAAAGATTGTCATTGTTTCGATTGCCAAAAAAATTAGTATATAAAAATTTAATATTAAAATAGTGGCACATCATTTAAAAACGGTTCATGCTTATCAAAATGGTTAGTTTTTTCCTAAGCCCTTTAACGTATAAAATACCTTTGGAAGATGAGAATTTGTGGATAATTCTAAAAATTCTGTTGAAGTCACAGTTATTAAATCTTTCCCTAAACAAATCGTCGTTCTTTCAAACAATCTCATGCCGGCGTTGAACTTAGAATACTTTCGCTGATTTCAATTGATGCATTGAGCGCATTTTAGATCCTTTTATAGCAAAACACCATTGTGTAACACATGAGTTGATAATTTAAGTAAAGAAATAGCACGAATTTGACAACATTTATCATTTTAACATATTGTCCTAAATGGACAGTCAGATAAGCAGTTTCGATTTAATTTATTTATTAGCAATTAAATCTTAATCTGAAGTAGTTGAATCTGAAATCTCCCAACATTCTTCGAAATCATATGCATTTTGCATAAACTGAAATTCTGCATTCAGGTCACTTTTTTAATTTTTTCTAACAAATGTTAAGACTTAATAATTCTTATATAGGATATTGTCGGAAAATAATTTGACTCTTTACGCTCTTTTCGCGATACGCGCACTTCAATATTTGCACCCTGCTTCTGTGTGGTTTTTGAAACAGCATACTATACATGTAGTAATATGTAACAATACATAGTACATTTTGAAATAAAATAGTGTAATTAAAAAATCTATTTAAAAGTGTAGGGGATGCTTTCACAAATTGTCAGTGTCGACTTTGAACAACATGTATCGCTCTCGAAAGCACAGCTTCAGCAAACTACAATGTAACATAATTGCCAAGGAACAATAAAATCTATTACAATTATTTTAAATGGTAGAAAAAGGATAAAAAAAAACTTAAAAGAAGAATTTACCACAGAACTTATCTTTATGAAGAACAACCATATTTTGAAGAAAAATTAAATAAATGAGACCGAATTGAAAGACATTAACTAACTACAGGGGCCAGCTTTCTAAGATACATGTGATTCTAAGCAGTTGAAGTACACTTGTTCCTTATAGTCCTTTAGAATTAGCCACAGAAATGGCAAATAGTGTTGTAAATTATAAAAAGAGAAATGCATCAATTTCGCAATTATAGGTACAGTATTCGTTAATCATCAAAGAGATTATTGCAGCAGAAACGAATGAGGATTATAGGGCATATTTGTATTCAAAAAGATTATGATTTCTCATTTTAATACCAAAGGACGTTTTTTTTTATAAGTGCTCGTATCATGCATTAAACGTTGAAAAGTTAGATTTCACATTGGAAAGAGACGCTTAAAAAATTAATTGCGGGTTTCGTCTCTGCTATATTGTAGGATAAATTTTTAATGGAACTGCAAGTGATATGGTTATAGAACAGTGGCTCATGAAGTCTACAAAGATGCAAGGAGGCTTTCTGCACTGAATAAGTGCAAAAGAGAGTGTTTTAGTTAAGTTTGTTGTTGGTTCTTTTTTAAGTGCAAGAAATATGTCTGACGGATTTGGAAACATATGTGAAGTTTCCTTTGAAAGTGGAGAGCAACATCGGAAAACAACGGTACTTCGAGCCAAACGGGACTAACAAGAAATCAAGAAAGAGTCCCATTGGTTGCGCCTATAACCATTTCCCAAGTATACAAATGACCACGCCTATAGCAAGTGGGGTTACAGATATTGTGGGCAAAATAAACTGCTATGGGGCATTGAACATTGGATCAACTTTGGGGAGAAAAGTGTTTCGTGACAATTTCCATAGCATAAAATATTCTGGTGCTGATAGAGTTCTTTCTTCTCAAACAGAGAATAATCACGAGGCGGTTCATGATACTACCGTGCTTTTCGATCGATTGCTGCTGTTTCAAATTTTTCGGGGTATTAAAAGATCAGATGACCTTCGTGCATATGTAAATTTTGAACAGCCTCATTACACAACAGCTTTTTTTATGAAACAAGAATGATGAAAAACTAAATCATTCTTATTCGAAAGCTTCAGCCCCATCGATGATCATCCTAATAACGGAAATAAAAAGAATGTCGCTGATGGAGGATTCCTTCTTTATCGAGTAGTATGGCATCTAAATGATTTTTTGGTAAATATTCAAATTTGCATATTTTGTATAAATATGTAAAATATTCATTTATGGCCGAAACGCTGTCATTCTATTGAATGCATATAGTAAGATGAAAAAAAAAATATAATCCATATAGTAGCTTCGACCATTCTCCATTGCAAAGTCAACAAAAATTGTCTTCGATGAAAATATCATTGCGACTCTGAACCAGGAAAAATCCTCGCCAATGCAAACAAGAAAATTAGTAAGTTTGGTTTTTCTACTGATAAAATTTAAAGCTTTTGGTATATCGGTCAAGTAAGCAGCAATGATACTCATTTCCTTTTCATAGAAAGAGCATTCTGGATCACAAAAAATTAATACAATTATATATGTATTGTCTATGAGGATATTGATATATTAGTAATCATACCATTTCCTTCGAACCTGGAAATCTTTCTTCTCAAGCCAAGAAAAGGAAGATGGATATCAACTTGGCTCTTGTTTATTTCAAATAAGCGTTAAAATAAAAACGTATAAAAATATGCCCGACTAGTTCACGATGCTAAGAAAAAGACTTCGACACATTCCAAGCAAACCCCTCTCGCCCACCCCCCCCCCAGAAGAACCAATTAGAGTACAGTAGCATGGTGTGGACTTTTAAGATGTCATTTGGAATAAGTTAACAAAGGTCTCTGCATTAAGAAATACATAGTTCAAAATTAATACAAAGGGAAATGCCCGGATTTGTATGATACAGTTTTCTTCCCTTCTCTGTCCTAAAAAATTTGAGGTGTACAACAGAGTATTGGGAACTTTCCAGATATAATTTAGAATGACATAAATAAGGTATCTATTGGAAAAATATTTTCTCTTATAATTTATCTGAAGACAAATCCTAATGTTCCCGGACTATAAATAAATAAATAAATATTCTTTTTCTTTTGAAACCGTACACGGTCTATTTATATTCCTCCCAAAAATTGCTTTCTATTTCTTTGACATTATTATATTTATACAGTCTGAATGATGACTGCGATCATCATGTTAGAACTGGATTACATTCGTTCATGTCGTCAATACATTATAAACATAAATACATTGATTGATGAATGTTTTAAAAAAATTAATGTGCTCAGAATCAGAGACAGTTGTGAAGTTTCAAAAACCATCTGAAGCCAAATTACAAATAAGGGGGCTGAGTTCAGATATTTTATTTCTGGGGAAACATGTTTATATGGTTGGTGTTCGTTTATTGATTGTTCTGCATTATTTTATGTGTTTTCATAGGGATACCACCTGAAGTTTTTCAAAACTGTTTTGTAATTTGTGTTTTTTAAATCCCTCCACCTGGCTTTCATGAGATTTCATCTTTTTGGGTTGATTGTATCACTTATGCCCTGCAGTAATACATAACGCTGTTCACAAATTTTGCATTCAAATGTTTTGCAATTTGCCAAATAATTTCTGAAAAAAATGATCATATGCAAAGGGAAAGTTTCTCTTTCCATTGACGTACTTTATCTAAGATTTTCTATAGATCTAGCATTTTGTTGAATTTGGAGAGCTACATGCCAAATCTCATGCTGCGAACTTGTTGCATTCTTGTGTGCGTGTGTTTGTATCGTTGTATTCATATACACTTGTACAAACAGACAGATAAATAGACATAATTCCAATTGTTTAGGACACTTTGGGAGGCTTCACATTTGAAATTCTTCAAAATATGAAGGTCGAATTTTATTTTACAAAACAATACTTTCTTTATAATACTCGAACACGACGAAACAGTAATCAGAAAATTGAAGGCAAATTCGAAGATTCCATGTGCATTCTAAGAAATATTTTTACTCAATGACAAATAATCCAATGATCCTTTATTTAATCTTATATATATACTAGTATTGTGCTTCTGTAACAATTTAGACGAATTACGCTTGATATATTTTTCTTAATATGCATGGTTAATGCATGTGTCTTGGGTCTAATATTTTTAAGTTTTCGCAGCCAAGATTATCAAAGAAGGAAGGTTTTTCTCGTTTGATTTAACCAATCCAATGATACTAGACCACTATACTACCGAGGACACGTAGTTCAAGGATACTGAAACATATGGCTCCATCTAATTTATCTTTAAATTAAGATAATTCTATGTGACAAAAATTAAGAGCTGTTGGAGAAAAATGGAGACAAATAATTTTAAATTTCTTCTGACTTACTGAATTGTGATGTACAAAAATAAAGCATCGGATTATCATTTAAAATATTCGTACCTGTAAAGGATAAACTTGAGTAAGTTAACTTTTTGAAGAAGAATTCAGTGGCTGAATTAGTATCATAGACTATCCGAGAGTTGCATTTCATACAACATTTAGTACACTTCAATCTTAAACGATCAAGCGTTCAATATTTAAAAGGTTTTCATTTTCAAGCTCTCATTTGCAAGCTTAAAATATTTAAGCAACAATTTTCGAGATCTTAGACGATTTCTAGAATACTTTTCTGTGTTTATTCATCATTTAAACTTTAACTTTCAAGCTTTTAAACTTTAGTTTAGCTGCATTTGCATCCCGTTTTAAATGAACTTGAAAGCTATTTTGAGATGGACCATGTAATTTTGAGCCGTAAATAGGCAAAAAGGAGGGCGCCCGGGTCAGTACCCCTTTTCCGATTTTCCGCGTCGCATCAACTGGAGAACGTTTGCACCCAGCTGACTTGTCATGCACCAGATCAGCTTATACGGCTGTTCTTCGATTAATTCGGAGATTGAGGCTGGAGGCTTCCGGCCCATAGGCCGAGACCTTACCACTAAGCCCCCATAGCTCATCAATCTTTTAAAGAGATTTCACACAAAATATTTCCACGGCTTCTTATAACAGCTCTCATTAGCTTATGGTATAAATAACATTTACTTTGTACGTATGCAGAATTACCATTTAAATATTAATTAGCAATATTTAAGCAGTCTAACTATTTTCGGCTCTTCTTGTATTTGATATTAATATTTTGATGTTTCAACCATTTCTTTGGGTTTCTAAGGATTCACGTACGATGCTATGGAAAAGCCTTAACCATTTAAAGTCAACTAAACGAAAAATTTTGATTCCTGTAGATTTAAAAAAATTCAGGAACTATGGTGACCTTGGTAGTAGAGTTTAAACTTCGACAGAGTTTTGGTATTTGAGTATCGTTAGGCAAGAAACCGATTTCCTTCATTCTCCGTGTATGTAGACCTGGTGCTCGTTAAATCTGCTGTATTGGTGCCCTTATATTGGCGTGGCTTAGGAAAGTGGGCAGCAGAATGATGCTAATGAATAAAAATTCAAAATATTACTTTGGCATTAGAGATTCAAAATTCTTCTTGTTTATAATTTCGAAACGAATCAAGCTATTATGATAAAATTTGTTATCCGAGCATAAAGTTTGAATTGTTTTGATAAAAATGTATGTTGCTATCGGAACTTTTGAAGATAGGTAATTAAAAATATATATGTTACGGTTAATGTGTATAATCTGTTATTATGCATAAATACCGGTAATTATGCACATTATCAAGTAGGCCGGATAAGGTGGATAATTTAAGAGAGTTTACCACATTAACCGGTTATTATGCATAATTACCAATGAAGTTTTGTCAATGTGATTATTTGCAACGGAGTAACATCCTCTCGAGTTGGACATAAAATTTAATAATTTAATTTTCATTAAATGTCTTGAAGTATAACTTTTATTTAGTGATTTTATATTTCTTTGATTACGTAATTAAACGATTTTTATTGATTTATGATTTTAATAAAAATCTTTCTTAGAATTTTATGAAGTCGCTGGTTCATATTTTTCAATTCATCATTTAGAATTCTGTCTTCACTTGCGTGGTTGTTTCTTGTTTGTTAAATCCACAGTAATTGTTCCTTATTGCAAATATTACGACTGAGTAAATCTATTAATTTTTTACCATTCCTTATTCTGAAAAATATTTGTCGCTAGTAGCGAAGATACGAGGGGAAAATGCTTTGTATTTTTTTCACATTCTCTGATATACCTATGTTTTCCTCTAATTTCTTCAATATTCTAACATTCAATGAGCTAGCAAAGCTACTAGGTTCCATTTCCCCCTTCTAGTGAAGCCATAGGATATATTTATTTTAATTTAGCAAAATCTGCTCGGTGCCCATTTCAGATGGCGCAGGCATCGCGAGCAAAATTTCTCCTGCTTCACTTGAGCATTTGAAAAACACAGACTCCTTACATTAAATGAGCTCGCGAAGCTACTAGGTTCCGGCTTCCGATGTTAGCGAAGAAATAGGTTGTTTTTTATAAAGTTAAAAAAATCACTTTAGATGGTTCGGGTATCGCGAGTGCGGTTGAAACTCTACATTTGAAATAAGAGATAGTGCAAAGACAACTCACATATACTTTGGTTTAGAAATGATTTAACTTTAAGGGACTAACATTAAACTGTATTAAATAATAAATTGTAAATTTTGTTTAATTAATCACATTTAGCAATGCAGTTTGGTCAATGAAATCAAATGTCAATGTAGTTAATCACATTGACCAAACTTCAGTGGTAATTATGAATAATAACCTGTTAATGTGGTAAATTCTCTTTAAATTATCCTCTGTAACTGACTTAAATGGTTATTATGCATAATCGCCGGGTTTTTTGCATAATTAATGAGGTTATTATGCATAAAACCGATTATCCACATTAACCATAACATATAGACGGCAATTTTTAAATTTTTTGACAAGGAATCTTTTAGTAGACGTTATATCATGGAAATTGGTACACTTTTGTATTAATATGCGCGATTAATGACGACCGAAAAAACTTTGTGGATCCTCTTTTTTCCAAGACTATAGAACAAAGAATGAATAGAATGAAATTTTACATTCCACAAGATACCAGTTGAACTGAAAACAACATTCGAAATCGTATGCTGCATGGCAGCTACAAAAACTGAAAGAAGGACGCAGTATCAACAACAAACCTTTGAATTACTTAAAGTAAGTGCTCAAAGGACTTGTCGTCTGCGTCGATACACGCTTCATAGGTTATTATTCATGAAAGAGGATGTTAGTGCAATTTTTATTTTGTATTTTATTCAATAATTGTCTTACATTTATTTTTGTGTATTCTTTATTTTTTTCTTACTTCAGTGACAAAAAGCCTTCTTTCAGCGAATCCCCATTACGTATCCGACTCCATGTTCTATTTCGCGAATAGCTTCTTTTTATAAGCCGGACCTTCCTTTCCATTTTGTTCAGATATTATTGAAACATCCGATGTATGTAGCATTATTTTCAATAAGTTAAGAAAAATTTTTAAAATGTAAAAGATTTGGAGTTAATGTGTGTAGATTGGTTCAAAATCAGTTGTGGAAAATAGAGGAACGTATAATCTTAGACGCTCACAAAACACTATGAAGATTCGGTTTCAAGCACATGTAGGGGACAGACTACTGCACGTATGTGTGGGAAGATATAAAATATTTTCTTAAGAAATCCTAACTTTTTCCACATGTTTTTCGCTTCGAACACGAACTGTTTAGGTAGGACCAAAGTTTAGTTTATACCAGGAGTATAGTTTATAGGTAGGACCAGACCTACATATTGTGAATATTGTTGAGACATTTTAGATTCAAATATTTCAAATTAAGATTTCTGAATCTCCATTTAGGATGCTATTTTAATGTGATAATTTTTGGTAAATTGGTGCAATTTCTTTTAATAAACAATCGTGTTACAAAAACCTGTTTCATAATGAATGAAACTATAATGCAATTCGTGTCAATTCATCAATTGAAAAGATGGTAATTATTCTAGAGTGAACGTTCAAATGATTCATATTTGAAAGACTGACAATTTTTTTACGAAATAATTAAGGAGGTACTGTTTGAATAGATTTTCTTGAGAATAATTAACATTCGTAATGTTTTTCAAAACATATCTTGCACCTTATGTGACGTATCAAGCTAAACATTAAAAAGATAATATACTTTTTAATGCAAAATCTACCACTATTTTAATGCAAATATATATTATATAAAATTTAAAATTCAAGCAGCTTGAGCATGAAATGGACGTCGCATGGATTTAATATAAAGCTTGGAAATCTTATATCCGGGCTGGTACGCAAAATGTTGAGTTTACTGAGAAGTAAATAAAACTTCAGTGATTCGTTTATCCTTAATGTCCGATACGATATGGTATTCGAAATGTGACCATACGTCCTGCTTTAAATGCGATCATCCCGTATATAGAAAGCCTTTCTCCCATTGTCTTCAAGCGCAGAATAGGGACGCTGAAATGTTCCGTTCTCAGAAGGAGAGTTAGTTACTTATTGACGTAACCACTTGTAGCCAACTGGACATAGTTACCCTGGGGTTCAGTATTGGGAGTCGCCACTGAGGTAAAATATTAAAACATTTTAATGTCACTTCGTAAGGCCAAATATGTGAAAGAATAATGACATGGAAGCATTTATATTTATTAATACATAATAACGTTTTCTAATTTAAATTATTATTAATATATTAACGTAGAAGATACCGATTGCTTTTTTTTGAAAAAAAGGCATTTATGCCATTAAGATTTTTAATGCTTTAATTTTTTTCATTATTTGCATAAAATATTGTTATGAAAAAATTAATTCAATTTTGCTTCATTAGGTCGAACTTGTATTTATCTTCCAAAGCTACATTTAGAACGTAAATGAAGGCTAAATATTAGTTGCTCGTAGTGATTTATCATTATTTTAATGAAAAAGATTTCTATGCAATGTTTTTTCATTGTGATATCGGGAGTATTAAATTTTCTTACATCTAAAGTTTGGCTTCTTATATCCAGGCTGGTAATCGAAAGTCAGAGTTGTCGTTGTTTTCATTTGATCGGGATTAATTACAATAAGCGCGAAATGCCCAATGCAAGAAGCTAAAGTTTTAAGATTGGATTTTTACACTGCGCAGTAATGAAATTGCTACTGAAGTGCGAAATTGCAATTCTGTGCGACAGAAACCTACTAAACACGTATATCGCAATGAAATACAATCATTGGCAATTATTATTTTAGAAATAATAATAAAAAATGTTAAATAAAATAAATGTTAGTAAATTTCAACAAAATTGTACTGAATTAAAAATGTAGTAAAATTTTATTGTTTTGAGCTAACGAGTAATAATAGATGGCGCTGTTGGGAAAAATATTTTTTCAATTACTCCCTGTTACTCTCCGTGAAAGGATGCTAATTCTTAACGCATCTGATAAGTTATACGCGTATAAGGTTATGTATGTGACCATCCAGTGTTTGTGTGTCTGTCCTAAAATATAGGGTTAGCAAAAAATAAGTTTCCCATTTCAGAGAGCTCTAGATGCGTTCTATTGGCCCAAACGAAATAAAATTTGAACTACAGATAATTTAAATGACGCGCTTGACATTTATTATAGAAAAAATATTAGTGCAAAAACCGCCGATAGGTGGCGCTGTAATGCACAGAAAAACATTTAATATGCTTTATGAATGTTAAATTTTATGAAAACGTAGCATTAAAACTGCTCAATATGCCCCCTTCATATTCAACAATGTGACCTAATCGCAGAACCATATTTTCTGCTGGATGTCGTTTAAATAACAGACACACGATAGATACTCTTTCTTTATTGAAAGTCTTAATGAAATAAGTATAATGTCAAGTAGAATAGTTTGTCTACGAAAAGGTAAAGTTAAATTCAAATACTCAAGTCAACCGATCCATAACTTACTAAAGATCACAGTAGATGAGTAGAGGGCATCTTATTTAACACATCATGCTGCATCAGCATCACTAAGAGAAGAAGCTAGAGAGAGGGTCAGAGAGGTACATTAAAACCAAGTAGAAATTATAAACCTGCTGTGACGTAAAATACGTCGTAGGCAGCTGACGTAGGAATTCGGAATAAGCAACTGTTGCCAACATTTTCCACAGCTCACCGGAGTGAGTCTGCCCGAATATCAAGAACATGGCGCCGAATGCTGCCCTTCAGATCTGGCAGAGATGCTGGGCCTTTTATGGTAGACATTGTCCTTCAGGAAATCTTATAGCCGAAAGTCGCAGAGGGTGATATCCGGCGAACGAGGGGGCCATGCTGTTGGAAAATGACGGCTGATTACCCGTGCATCTCTGAAATGCTGTCTTAGCAAATGCATTACACGGCGCTCAATGTGAGGAGGGGAGCCATCCTGCATGACAATGATGTCCTGAAGGCATCCACGCTGTTGAAGTTGTAGGATTACAAAATCCCTCAGCATATCACGGTACCGTTGTCCTGTGACGGAACAGGTTTGGATTCCATTTGCAGTTATCTCTTCAAACAAATACGGTTCAATGACAAATGTAGCAGTAAACCAACACCATACTGTAACATTGTCAGGATTCAAGGGTTGTTCCTCGATAGCTTGAGGGTTTTCGCTGCCCAAATTCGACAATTGTGGGTGTTAACACCATTGCCGCCATGTATTCCTTTGAGGCAAAAGTGGGCTTCGTCACTCCACAGACTGTTCCATCGCCAAGTAAGACTCCCAATGTATCAGATCATTTACAGGATCATCTGTAGCATTTTGGACATTCAACGAAACCTTAACAAAAATCAAATCGTTGAACAAGCATATTTGATGCAAATTTTGGATTTACTATTGTCAAATTTAAATTGTTTACCAAAACCAGATATCTTTGGAGAGTAAAGAACACACTCACCTGGCTTTTTGAAATGACCTAGGCATTTGTCAATTAACTCCCCAAAGAGAGTTTTCTCTTAGGACAATCCCGGCACATTCTTGTAGTCACTGACCTCAGGTAATGTGTCGCAGTCCCTGAACATATACGAGAAATTCGAATCTTGCGTTTTAACTTTTAGTAGAAATGTGTGGCATTTAACAGAAGAAGCAGTAACATTTTCTTTATTTTCTAAGAAAGAGTCAGACTCTGATAAGAAAAAGATTTCAGCATCCTTAATGAAATACAAAGCTAATGAAAAATTACTTCCCAGTAGTGTCTCCGTTTTCTCTGTTTTCAAACAAACCACAAAACTGCATCAATTGGTTGGAACGTATTCAAGGTTGATTTTTCTTTTCTTGAACCAAAATGGAGCC
This sequence comes from Araneus ventricosus, assembly GCA_013235015.1. NCBI lineage: Eukaryota > Metazoa > Arthropoda > Arachnida > Araneae > Araneidae > Araneus > Araneus ventricosus. The sequence continues at coordinate 76,010 of BGPR01003219.1, forward strand.
TGATTGAAAAACAATCCTCAGGCCTGGGAAGAATATTTCACGTCCAAAGAAATGAAAATTTTTTCAAAAACTTAAAAGTAGTGAATGAAACCGTCGAACGAGGGGCAAAACTAATGGAAGATTTCAGTCAATCTATAACCAAGAATGAAGCACAGACTCAAAACCAACTTCAGTCTGTTGAAGAAAGTAGGGGGAAATACTCCTTGCTATAAAAAGTTAGTTCTGGTCTGATGACTGCATTCAGTCTGAAAAAGATGATTGATAAATTCGAAGAGTCGGGTTCAATTGACGTGAAATTTGACGAGATAAACAATGCTTCGACGTTTTTGGAGGATGTGACTAGAACATTGCAGGAAGCATCAAGGAGTGCTTTGGCCACGTGTAATGCACGGGGAATTTCCCGAACTTTAGGCATACCAATCAGAACGGTTCGTAAAATTTTACAGAACATCCTGAAATGCTATCCATTCAAAATTACGCATGTTCAGGAGTTCGTTCCTACTGACCTGCCAAAACGAGAATCTTTCGCCCTGCAATTTATTGCTCGAATGGAAGTGGACAATGCATGACAATGGAACATTTTGTGGACAGAAGATTTTCCCATTTCCATCTCCAAGTTTCTGTCAAGACTCAAAATCGCAGAATATGGGCAAGAGAGAATCAGTTTCAAATGCAACCATTGTCTCTTCATTCTCAAAAGGTCACTGTGTGGTGTGGGTTTATGGCAGCATTTATCGTTGACCCTTTATTTTCCTGGAGATTGGTCCTTCGGTTCCTGTGTAGAGTCCATGGGATACGCTATGAATCTCTTTTGCGAAACCAACTCATTCCAGCACTGCAACAGCGCGGATGTGTGAATAGTACTATTTTTATGCAAGATGGCGCTCCTTCCACACATTGCAACACCAATGACGCAGGTGTTGAATCTGCATTTCGCAAATGACAGAATTATCAGTCGCCATTTCCTAACAGCCTGGCCGCCACGATCAACTGACCTGAACCCTTGCGACTTCTGGCTATGGGGTTACCTAAAATATATTGTGTACGGGGGTCCGATTGAGAACTTAGCTAAGTTAAAATTCCGCATTACGAAACACATTCAGACTATCACCACTGAAACGATCCGATCTGTTGTGGAACATGCTTTTTTGAGCTATCAGCTCATAGGAGAAAACGGTGGACAGCATTTGAATTGTTCATATTGAACATTTGTTAAGCAAGTCGAAGCCGACTTTCTTTTCTTGATGGTTTCATCAGTTTTTGCTTTTTCTACGGATTTTGGTCTAGAGACAATTAAAAATCAATTTTTTTCCTATGCGCTGTGGTCAACAACATGTCTTGTCTTTTAATTAGCATCTTAAAACTAGTATATCTTTTGAATCAATCGTTTTTAGCATCTTATCACGAGTACAGCGCCTTTTATCCGTCAACTTTTGAACTATTTTTTTCTTTCGCAAAAAAAATTCCCATTTTTTCACATAAACTTAGATTAAATGTCAGGTCATTCTGACCACTGGTTCTTTTTTTTACAGCCTTTTGAAAGTCCAACTTTAATTATAATCACCCTGTATTTTATTCCAATTAGACTTGAACATTTTACATATGGGTTTGAAATTTGGTTTCAAGTATTTTATTTCAATTAGACGTGAAATCTTTGCTTGATATTTCTTTGTTTCAAAATATTGTTTTATGTTCGATGTTCCGGGGAAACAAACTTCTCTAGTGGACTATTGGGTGAGTTTTGACACTTTTTTCTTCATTCTTGTTTTGCTTTGTTGGTTATGAAGTTGGGTTTCATATGTGTTATTTCAAATGGACCTGATCTTTTAATTTTCATTATTTCTATTTCTACTTTTTTCAATTGGACTCTTATCTCCTAGCTTTGTTTCCTTATTTCAAACTATGGTTTTTGTTCGGTGTTCCGGGGAAACAAACTCTTTTTTAGCATTATTTTTAGAGTTTGTGATTAGAAAACACCGAATTCATTGATATATTCGCCCGTTCGGGATTTCCCTCGCTGATGACGCGTCACGGACGTTGGCGATCTGTTCCCTTTTTTGTTGTTTTGTATATAAAGCGTTGTTATACGGGATTATCTATGAGCAATGAATTGGACACCATCTTTTATCAGACCACTTAGACGGCCAGAAGTGACTTACCTTCCTTCAGTAGGTGTTGCCTGATTTACTACGGAAGCGATTTTTTCTGGAGACAGGTAAAAAGCGTCGTTTAGGAGACGTCGATCGGGGCAACAGAGGAGCTTATCGCCAGAAATTAGAGTCGCAGCTGCAGACGTTCTTGAAAAGACAGGAATATTCACACATATATGCGATTACTCAGTCGCCGATGCTTTGCAAATAGTGCTAGACTATTTGATAATTTGATAAAAAAATTTTGATAATAAACTTTCTTTCTCTTTTATTATTTTTCTTTACTGGTTTTCAACCGGTTAATTTCCTGTAATGACATCAGGCAAGGGGACATGGGGCGGCGTTCTGCCTGTACCTTTCTTCATTTTCACCACACAGGCGTCCTTTCCGGGCTCACCTCTTACCGTCCAGCCTCTCTTTACATTGTGAGATTTGTTTGTTTCGGCGGTTTTTTATCATTTCCGTAAGTTATGATCATCAGTTTTACTAAGCCGTACACAACAGGTTGTTTCAAAAATATCTGGTAAAAACAAAAGGGTTTCTCAGGCATGCCGAAGCAAGTAAATTTCGCATTAGAACATGGGATAGAAATATAAAGGGGACTCGCTACAGGGACCTCTTTGTCAGTGAATTGAGTGAATAAAAATTAGTATACATGGGAGAAAAAGGATCCATTCAACATTATTTTGCCGCCGTACACTGTATACTGGAACAAAAGGTACCGTTTTACGAAAAATAACGTATGCCGAATATTCTGTAGTTAAAAATTTCATAATGTCACATTAACATATTTAAAATTGCACTTAGTCTAAAGTTTTCAATTTCGGCTCATTTTCTTTGACGTCATAAATAACTTCCTCATCAAAAAATCCCGCAGGACATAAATTTTGGTTTATAGGTCATAGATAGATTGAAAGATGAGTGATATTTTGTGTTCTGGATATAATAGGATTCACCTCTACATTTATATATTAAAGATCTCTACCTGCGTTTAAATGCCGATGATATAACTTAAATTAATATCATAATTTAAATACAATAATAAAATGAATTTATATACAGTTTGCATTTCATAAATATCTGATACGTTAAAAGGATCTCTAGAACAGACATTTTTCTCCAAAAATTATGTTATCTGAGACTGCGGTAAGAGGATTGCATAAATTTTAATTTCGCCTGAATACATTTTGAGCACAAAGCGGTATAATTTTAATAATGCATAAATTTTACATTGTTTTTTCTTGTATGAGTGAAATAATCGAATAAAGAGCCCATTCGTTGTTTCAATGAAAGGTTAGTTATATTAATAACTTATAATAAAGGTTAATATATTAAAATTAATAACTTGTTGATTTACTCTTAGTTCCCAATTTTTTCATTTTGTCATCTAAATCTTTATATATTAAAGAACTTAATTAAATGTATACCATTTTAGTTCATGAAATTTATAGCTTAACAAATTTAAATTGTATAACCTGACGTGATGTATATAGTTAACTAACTTTCATTTATGCATTAATGCCAATTTAATGTTTTGTAATGTTTGTAAATGTTGCAGTTTTCAAGTATAATGTACTCGAAATCTGTATCAGGGTAGTCAGAAATTATTGGACCCATTTGAAAAATTAAAAAATAACCTTATAATGTTAAAATTGCGTATTTTTAAATGAGAGACTAAATGAAAAGTTTTTTTTCTTCAAATAGGTTCCATACAATTACGAAGTTATAAATTTGCTGCCGCGAGAAATTTAAATACAATACGGCTTCCAATCCGCGGAAGTCGATGCGCGTTTTCTGGTTTCCATTTTTAGATTTTCTTGAATATCCTGAACACTATTTAACACTATTGAACCTATTAAGACCTAACCTATTAAACACCAGTTTTTTTTTATTTACAATTCATTTAACAAATTAAACAGCGTAAAATTCTCAACAAATTTTTTTTATATTAGCTTTAATGGTTTTGCAGATAACAACGTTAAAATATCGGAGATGTACTATAATTTACGACTACGTAAACCATCGTAACGGCGCCTTACTGTTCTGAATTGTTTTTAAATGCATCCTCATTTTAAAAAAGACTATATTTGTAACATTATTAGTTTCTTTATTAATTTTTGAAATGGGTCTGTTGATTTATGACCACACTGTATTTTCTTACGTCAATAGCGGAACATAACTCACATAGCTTGTTAAAAGATTTACCGCAAAAAAATAAGATTTTCCAAAAGAGAGAAATATCAATACTTTTTCGTCTGCTTATTTGTATAATGCACTGTCAAAATAATTTTTAGTGGTTCATCGTTTTCAAAATTATAGATTATTCAACGTGCATTTTACAGCGAAGAAACCTCTGGTTATAATAATTTTTTTAAAATGACGGAATTCCTAAATTATCATGTACAATTTTGTTAAATTAAAATTACTCAAAATTTTTTTAAAAAATTGAAAACGATTTAAAGCTACTTGAATTTTTTATGTAGATACAAATTAATTTATTGTTATTCGTTTTAACATAAATTTTGATAAAATATTTATTTTTGATAAATTATTTAAAAATCAAAAGAATAAGAGCGGAATATGTCAAATACTTCTTACTATGCAAAGAAATAATAAAAAAAAATCTAGGTCAATAAATGTAATGTTTCTCAAGATATCAATAAAAATTCAAATGGTACTTTAACAATAGAAATAAAATATATAATTATAAATATATTTATATATTATAATTATATTATTTTATATATTTTATTTATAGTCTTTAATTTCGAAACGAATAGAGCTAGGATGATGAAATTTCGTATCCGAGCATAAATTTAGATGCAGTTGTGATATGTTTTCACAAATGCGTTGCTATTGCTAATTGAAGGACCCCTTATGAAATTTTTAGACATGGAATCGTTTGATAGACGTTATATCCTGACAAATGATATCTTTTTGTATTAATACGCTATGATCGATAGCAGAAATATAATGGTCAAATGGTTTGTTTCAAGAAACACGGAGAAGAAGGATGCGAATATTCAAGTAGTGCTTACCTCGCATTAAAGTTTATTTACTTGTTTTACAAGATTTACCATTATTTTAATACATAAATATTTCATATAAAATTTAAAAAATAAAACAAAATCAACCGCAACTTTCTGCAGTTGGCTTTTTTATAATATGTAGCTTGGAATCTTATATCCAGGCTTGTAAGCGAAATGTAGATTTAAATGCTTAGAAAATAAATTCATTTATTCTTTAAGGTATGCCCGATGTGACCATCCCGTATTTAGGTAGCCTTTCCCGTTCTCCCCAAGTACAGCGTCAGGAGGCTGAAATGTCCCGTTATCAGAAAGAAAGCTACCTATTGGCGTTGGGTGTCTTGGACACAGTTACCGCCTTCAGAATTGGGAGGCGCCACGGATTCAAAATATTATAACGCTTTAATATCACTTCTTAAGGCCAAATATGCAAAAAATAGTGCATTCTATGCTTGCACCGAGAAGCATTTATATTTGCTAATACATAATTACTTTTTTCTAATTACAATTATTTTTAATATATTAATGTAGAAAGATGCGGAGTGCTTTGCTGAAAAACAAAATAAAAACCGCATTTATGTAGTTAAGTTTTTTAATGTTTTCAGTATTATAAATGTTTTTATCATTTGCATAAAGTATTTTTATGAAATTATTTATTAAATTTTACTTCATTAGATTACACTTGTATTCGTTTTCCAAAGATACCTTTAGAAGGCAAATAAAAGCCAACGAGCTCTTAGCTTTTCACCACTATTCTAATGCAAAAGATTTCGAAATACAATTTTCATTTTTTTTTATTTCAAGAGTTTTAAAAGTTCTTTCATATAAAGAACTTTTAAAACTCTTGAAATATTGTTTGTGATATCCAGGCTATTAAACAAAAATGTGACTTGTCGTTGCTTTCATTTGATCGGGATTCATTACAAAAAACGTGAAATGCACATTGCGCGAAGTTGAAATTTTTAGATTTGATTATTAGACTGCGCAACAGTAAAATTTCTACAGAAGTGCAATATTGAAATGCTGTGTGACATGAAACAGACTAAACACGAATAACGGCATGAAAAACACTAATTTGCTATTATTTTAGAAAAAATAATAAAAAAAATGTTAAATAAAATGAATTTTAGTAAATTTCAACAAAATCGTACTGAATAAAAAATGTAGTAAAATGTTATTTTTGTGAGCTAACGAGTAATAACATATGGCACTTTTGGGCAAACAATATTTTTTCAGTGAATCCTTTTAATTCTCCGTGAAAGGACGCCAATTTTGTTGCGTCAGTGTTAAAATGCATTTTGGGCAGCTAAACCTGTACATAGACGTGAAAGGAGGCTAATTCGTGATGCGTCTGTATTAATATATGGTTACTTATGTGACCATCCAGTGTTTGTGTGTCTGTCCTCATATAAATGTACTTTATATCAGCATGCCATCTTGAAATACTTAAACAACTCAGACACAAAATGGTAACTACGAGTCTGCCACACTAAGTTTGTTCATGAAAGAAAGTTACCTAATGACCTAAGCGTTGGGTGTCAGTTCGACATAGTGCTTATGTATATTTGCATGAGAAATGAATCTGGGAAATGTGTATGGGAAATAAAGTCGAGGTCCTACCCTAGTAGCATGAACTCATCGTTTTCGGCCTGGCCTTTCATCGAATTCATCGGAAACTGATCCAGTATCTTCGAGACCATATCTTTTAGATCAGTATCCGAGAACCGGTTTCCGATTTGGTTAAATTTGATCGGAAAATTATATGTTTACGAGCAGTTTTTCCGATGAAAATTTGCCAATCGGAAATTCACGGCATATAGATATCGTTCCAATCTCGGATACTGATAGTCGAATTTGATTGGTCAACAACCCTGTGATGTGTTGTTCGAGAGTATTTCAACTGCAATGGCTGTCATGCCATTTCCTAGCGTCGATCTGACAGTCTTAATTCTCGACCAGTCAAATACAGATGATTTATGGGCCTATAAGTTGTGGGTAACAATATTATAACATGTTAATTTCTGTATTTCTTATAAATTAAGATTTTTTCCTCGAAATTGGCAATTCAATGTTTTTTTCAAAATTCAGATGCTTTTCTAAGTTTTGGGGCAATATCTCTTCCAATTTTGTGTTCATAGCATTAAAACTGTTTTTAAAAGCTTTGCCTTGTTCATACGAACAAGAATATATAACATATATGTGAAATTTTCTTTTAGTTAAATTGTTGTGTATATATATACATATGACAAACAAAAAGCTCATATTTAGGAGAAGAATAAATTTTGCTTTTTTCCATTTTCTTCTTATATACAAATTGTTAGCTTCTCATTTAGTTCATATCAGTTATGGGTAACAATATTTTAACTGTTTAATTCTGTTTATCTAACAAATTAGGATTTTTTTCCCTCGAAATTGGCCATTTTCAATTTTTTTCAAAATTTAGATGTTTTTCCAAGTTTTGGGGCAATATCTCTCCCAATATTGTGTTAATAGCAATAGGTGTGAATTTATTCAAGGGAAATGCTTTATTTTTAAATATCATTAAATTATGTTATGGAATCATCAAAATTTTAAATTAAAGAACAGTATCAAATCATGCATTTAATCAATTTTCTTTCCTTCAGAGTGATTTTCTAAGCGGTATTGGAGGACACTCAGCCAGCATATCTCAACTAATTTGTCGTTTGAAGGCAACTAAGAGTGTGAATTTGGGATCCTCAATTCAATCTCATAAACAAGTTCATTTTTGGTAATTTTTTATTTTGTACTTTCTTGAAGGTTATATGCTTGATGTCTGATGCCATATATATATGTGTGTGTGTGTTATCTGGGTTTCTGCGGCTAATATGATACTTTAGAAAATATGAGAGGATATTGCTGGAGAATGTTCTGTATTGTAATAAAGTGTGATTGCTTGTTATCCATCAAAAATTTTGGCTTTTGATGATGGGCATACCTTACAAATCTTTGGAGTTTGATAGTGGATTTGATATTGAACTCTTGAGCAAAATCTTTTATCTCCAACTTTTCATTTTTCTCTCAGAAAAAGAAACCTAATTAATGAACAGTTGAAATGACAGTCCAAACCGAGGGATTTAATCTGAACAAATGAATTTGTTTTGAAAATAATTCAAACTTTCAATAGAAACAGTAAGTGAAAATAATCTCACTATTGTATGATTGTTTATTTATAATTTTCATAAACTAAAAAGAAAGTTTTATATACTTTACAGATAAACTATGAAGCACGTTTTCTAAAATAACTCAGTCTCAAATATTTTCTAGCTTATTACAAGTATGTCATTAATGTTCCATGTTTTTATGGGTAAAGGCAGGGACATTTCAATAGAATGAAGAAAAAAATTACTTTAAATTTTAAGGGTTTTGAACTTAATATAAAGGGATAGGATTTTGAATTTTGTGTGTTGTTATTTTTAATTTTCATATTTGGTTCAATGATTACTTTTGGAACCTCCTGGGAAGGGAAAGCTAATTCCCCCCCTCCTCCTCCTCTTAAAAAACTTATGAAGCCAGAGACCAGATCTCAACATTCCAGAATAATTTGCTTAATTATCTTTTGAGCGTTTCATTGGTTCCAAAGAACTTTCATTCAGAAACTTGCCTCGAATTTATAAATTTGTTGAGTGATTTATCGCTTCAAATCAATGTATGATTTATATATAATTGTTGTAAATTAATAATGGTACATTGATTTCTTTTTTCATTAGGTGCCGTGAGAAATAATCTTTTCGGCAGCAACAGAAGTGGAAGTCCAAGAAGTTACTGAAAAATTCATAAATAAAAGTGTGAAATGATCATATGTAAATGTGTAAAATAAAACTAAAGTTTACTTTTTGTTTGCTTTCACTTTACTGAAAATTAACATTTTTTACTAGCAAAAAAGATTTATAAGCAATTGTGTCAACCATAATATTATAGATTATTTACAATTTTTATCGTGAGTTAAAAAAGCTTATCAAATTTTAAAATTTATTGTTCATGGAGCTTTGCAGCTTATAACTGTAACACGTTAAACCAAATATATATATATATATATATATATATGCCCAATACTCCATCTAAGTAAAAGAAAAAGAAAATTCGGACAATTTTGATTGAAGAGTCATTAAAAATTGTCTGCATCACAGAAACTTTATTTTAATAATTTTATGAACTATAACAAAAATGTTTTTCTTTCCCAAAATGTAACGAACAATCAACTTTTAATTATATTTTGTGAATCATCAATGGAGAGTTCATAATAAACATGTCAAATAAATCTTCTGTATAATTTTGGAAAGTTTTGTCACACTAACTTTGAATTTAAAGTAACACAACTTCCCTAATATAATTATAATTTGTTAAATAGCTGGAAAAGTGAAATATGCAAAAGCGACATGCATTATTTTTTAAGGAGGGCCCCAAGTTGTTAACACCGCCACTGGTTCTTTGGCATCTCATAAAATAAAAATATTAATTTTTTGATATCTATGTGCTTATTGCCAAAATCTTTCCAACCTAAAATCTATTGGCCATCTTTTTTATTAAAAAAACATCCAACCATTTATTTGAACAACCAATTTTTCATCGTACACACATCGAAATCTGTTTGTATATTCATCTGAAAGTTATCAAAAATTCATCGCCATGAAACCGCACTGCTCGGTTTTCTATCGTATCGGCTAGCGAAACTCATCCGATATCGATGATCGGCTGATCTATGGCCGATGAGACATTTCGGAGCAATTCCCGATGAGAATTCATCCCTATCCAATAAGAATCCGTTTATCGGCCGATCATTGTGTGATCGGGTTTCGATGAAAGGCCTTTCAATGGCCGATGACATTTTGCTACTAGGGGGACTGCCAATATTTCAAGAAGTAGAGCACTTTGTGTCAGCAGCACTATTTCACATGATGAGAATTTTATAATTCTCTGGCACGAAAATGGAAATTTTATTGCAAAAAAATGGAAATTCTATTGCACGAAAAATAAACGAAACTTAATTATTTTATTTAGAAGAACGAATATAATGTTACATATTATTCATTAATTTAAATCAGCCTTTGTTAAGTTTGGAAATGTGTATTAAACTAAACTGTTTCCATCTCAAGGAATCTTAATTCATGCGTCTTGAGGGTTCTTTGATGATAATCCATTATTTTAGAATTTTACAAAAATGATTAACCTCCAGAGTCGGCCCGATGATAATGCGGTGAACTTTTTTTCCTCTTATAACAGCGCAGACGACGAGACGTCTCGGAAATAAAGTTTAGAATATCGTCAGCCATCCTGAGATTTTCCTTCCACGAGTTTTTCTCTTCCCCCTGGTGTCACGTTCATTAGATAGTCAGTTATTTCAGAATTTCATTATAAAATACATATTAAAGTAAATACAGCAACAATTTCAAAAAAATAAAAGAGAATATAAAAAATCAACCGGAAACCTGTTAAATCGAAGATAAAAATATGTCGTCGACCTTGGGTTTTCGCGAGTAAAAATGGAATCAAATTGCCTAGTTCCAGGAGTACAACGTAAAGACTTTGCAATCGTTTATGAAATTCGACAAGGAAAACCTATTCATGCTCTCTCTGTCACTGTGCTGATTCTCATTACTATTGTTGATTGATGGTGGAAAATCATTTATATACTCATACGCAATTAAAATACACTATATGATCAAAAGTATCCGGACACTTTCCGATTTTTTTTAATATATTTTTAGAATTTTTCCTCAAAGGCTAGTCCAAGTGCCTTTGAGCTTCGACTAAGTAAAGAATAGACTCTTAACTCATTTTTTACAGTGAAGATACATTCACGAGGGCATTTAGGGGACCGACGAGAAACTGATAAAGAAAAAACAAAATCTGCACTCTCCCCTTTCCATAGAAAGCTGATAATGATTTGAAAAATTCATCAATGATTTTGCTTAATATGCACATTGCTTACATATATTTGCATAAATATACCAATTATATTTTAGAAATTATGAAGTTTTTTTAAAAAAAATCCGAAATTTTCCCTTATGTCTCTTGCATATAACATGCAGAGTTTTCCAAGCAGAGTAAAAAATGATTTACTACAAAGACTCATACTTCTTCAAATATTCAAAGCATTTATTTCAAGTTTTGATACAAAGCTTTTTCAACATAAAATATTCTGTATGATTCGTAGTATTTTGTGGAAAACTCTATATGTTAGAAGCAAAAAACATGCGGGAAAACTTCGGATTTTTTAAGAAAGCCTTTATATCTTTCAGAACATATTTGCTATTTTTACGAAAATGCATATAAGCAATGTGCATATTAAGCAAAACCGTTGATGAAATTTGTAAATCATTATCAGCTTTCTGTGACACGGAGTGAGCCTAGACGTTTCCATTCTTCATTAATTTCTGGTTAATTCCCTATATGACTTCATGACCGCATCTTCACTGAAAAATGCGAGTCAGGGTCTATTTTTTACATAGTCTAAGTTAAAGGGTAGTTGGCTTAGCCTTTCCGGAAAAAAATTTAAAAAAAATCTGGAAATCCGCAAGTTGTCGGATACTTTTGATCATAAAGTTTATGTCAGGTAAGTTAATATTTTGCTTTAAGAAACAAGAGTTGCCAATGTAAAGAAAGGATGTTACGCGATAATGAATTCTTACACGAGATATTTATTTGACGCCTAAGCCGCTCTACTAATTTTTTGACACATAGTTTCTTAATTAGAATATTTTAATAAATTGACTTTTAATGTTGGTCTCATTAGCTTCTACTAATCCAGTTACCACGATATTTAACTTTAATCCATACCAAGTTACTAACTATATTTTAAACGAAATGCAAATTTTCCATTCTTTGACAGGAATGTTATAGCATTAAATATTATAAGCACTATAATTTTATTTTGATTAGATATTAAGAGAATACAGCAAATCATGATGTCTCAAAAATTTATTTTAAAGCAATTTTCAGCATATTTATATCTCTTCTAATCAAAAAGCGAAATGTGTGTGCGTCTGTTTGCTTGTGTCTTTGTACTATTTAGGGAAAACCATTGGCCCTGGGGCTACGAAACTTGGTATATACTTTGGAGTGGCAGGGTCTGTATTTCGGAGCCTCTTTTTTAAATATTTATTATTTAAATTTAGCGAATTTGGCTTGTTTTCTTGATAACTATAAAAAATGTTGCACCAGTAAGATTACTTTTACATCATCTAAAAATTTAAAAAGCCGTTACTTCTTTGATACAATTTGAATTGCCTCATAAGTTTTTCTCTAATATCGGTTTTCCCATTTGTACAAAGTTTGAACTGTATAATACTGATAGATTTTTATCGTTCTACCGGTTTCCAAATATATGTCACAAAACTACATTCTTGGAACGAACAAATGGCTCTGAAACCTTAAAATCAGAGAAAAAGGAATCCTCTTTCTTTTTCCTCTGGTCCCGCAAATGGTAACCTCTTAAATTCTAATTTTCGATTACCAGCCTGGGCATAAAAGTCCAAGCTTTAAATTAAAGAAATTTCAATATGCCAAAAGCCTCTCACTGTTTTGATCGCCAAAAGTATTAATATAAAAAATATAGTATTAAAATAGTGGTACACCATTTAAAACGGTTTCTGCTTATCAAAATTCTTAGTGTTTTTCTACGCCCTTTAACGAATAAAATATCTTTCGAAAATGAATATAAATGTGATTAATTACAAATATTTTGTTCAAGTCACAGTTATTAAATTGCCATACTTTCAAACAATCTCATGCCAGCGTTGAACTTAGAATAAATGCGCTCATTTTAATTAATGCGCATTGTAGTTCCTTTTATGACAAAGCACTATTTTGCAACATCAGTTGATAATTTAAGTAAAGAAATAGCACGAATTTGACAACATTTATCATTTTAACATATTGTCCTAAATGGAGAGTCAGATAAGCAATTTCGATTTAATTTATTTCTTAGCATTTAAATCTTAATCTGAAATCTCTCAACATTTTTTGAAATCATATGCACATTGCATAAACTAAAATTCTGCATTCAGGTCATTTTTTAAAATTTTTTCTAACAAATATCAAGAGTTAAGAATTCTTATATAAGATATTGTTGGGAAATAATTTCACTCTTTAAACTCATTTCGCGATACGCTCGCTTGAATAATTGAAACCTGCTTCTGAGTGGCTTTTGAAGCAGCATACTATACATGTAGTAATATGTAACAATACATAGTACGTATTGAAACAAAATAGTGTAATTAAAAAATCTATTTAAAAGTGTAGGGGATGCTTTGACAAATTGTCAATCTCGACATCGAACAGCTTGTATCGCTACTCGAAAGCACAGCTTCAGCAAACTACAATGTAACATAATTGGCAAGGAATAATAAAAGATATTACAATTCTTTTAAATGGCAGAAAAAGGATAAAACAATTTAAAAAAGTATTTATCACAGAACTTATCTTTATGAAGAATAACCATATTTTGAAGAAAAATTAAATAAATGAGACCGAATTGAAAGACCTTAATGGCTTTTAGGGTACAGGCTGTATTGCAAGCTTTATAAAATTCCATTTGCGCTTCTGTCTGTTTCTGAGTTGAAGAGCCACTAAATATGTCGAGTAAGCGTTATGAAATGGATTTCTGATACGAAAATTATAAAGAATATTTTTTTAGTTTATGAATAGAAATCTTCCTCTTAAAATTATATTATTTGATTAGTGCATTGAATATCAAGAATGTAGAGTGATAATTTTACTTAGAAGTGATATTTCAAAATTTAAATACAGAAAATATCGTTGAAATGCAACAATACACGAATATGTTATCGTTTTTAAAGAAGAAACTAATGAAAAGTTAAAAAATCAAGTTTAAAATCTCCTCGGAGAAATTTTCCTAAAACAATTTTTTCAAATAAAATTTGCCCTCTAAGAATAAGTAACACAATATAAATTATAACTTCATTTTCTAATTATTCTTAAAAATTACCCAAAATTAACTGTTAAATGTTCATATAGAAAATTGTGGTATTTAACATAAACTACATGTATTGGTCAGGTGATGTTATAACTAGAGTGGCCAGCTTTCTAAACTACATGTGATTCTAAGCAGTTGAAGTACACTTGTTCCTTATAGTCCATTAGAATTAGTCCCAATAATGTCAAATAGTGTTGTAAATTATAAAAAGAGAAATGTACCAACTTCGCAATTATGGGTCTATTATTCGTTAATCCTCAAAAAGATTCTTACAGCAAAAACGAAAGAGGATTGTAGGGCATATTTGTATTTAACAAAGATTATGATTTCCCATTTCAATACCACAGGATGTTTTTTTGATAAGTGCTCGATTCTTACACTAAACGTTAAAAAGTTAGATTTTACATTGGAAACAGACGCTTAAATATTAATTGCGGATTTCGCTTTTGCTATGCTGTAGGATAAAGTTTTAATGGAATTTTAAGTGATATGATTATAGAAAAATGGCTCATGAAGGCTTGAAAGATGCAAAGACTGAATACGTTCAAAACAGAGCGTTTTAGTTAAATATATTGTTGGTTTATTAAGTGCAAGAAATATGTCTGAAGGATTTGAAAACATATGTGGGGTTTCCCTTGAAAGTGGAGAGCAACATAGGCAAACAATGGTACTTCGAGTCAGACGGGACTAAGAAGACATCAAGAAAGAATCCCATTTGTTACGCCTATAACCATTTCCCAAGTATACAAATGACCACGCCTATAGCAAGTGGGGTTACAGATATTGTGGGCAAAATAAACTGCTATGGGGCATTGAACATTGGATCAACTTTGGGGAGAAAAGTGTTTCGTGACAATTTCGATAGCATAAAATATTCTGGTGCTGATAGAGTTCTTTCTTCTCAAACAGAGAATAATCACGCAATGGTTCATGATACTACCGTGCATTTCGATCGATTGCTGCTGTTTCAAATTTTTCGGGGTATTAAAAGATCAGATGACCTTCGTGCATATGTAAATTTCGAACTGCCTCATTACACAACAGCTTTTTTTATGAAACAAGAATGATGAAAAACTAAGTCATTCTTATTCGAAAGCTTCAGCCCCAACGATGATCATCCTAATAACGGAAATAAAAAGAATATCGTTGATAGATTCCTTCTTTATCGAGTATTATGGCCTCTAAATGATTTTTTGGTAAATATTCAAATTTGCATATTTTGTATAAATATGAAAAATATTCATTTATGGCCGAAACGCTGTCATCCTATTTGATGTATATAGTAAGGTGAAAAAAAATTTAATCTATATAGCAGCTTCGACGATTCTCCAAAGCAAAGTCAACAAAAATGTCTTAAATATTATTGCGACACTGAACCAGGAAAAATCCTTGCCAATGCAAACAAGAAAATTAGTGAGTTTGGTTTTTCTACTGATAAAATTCAAAGCTTTTGGTATATCGGTCAAGTAAGCAGCAATGATACTCATTTCGTTTCAATCTTAAACGATCAAGCATTCAATATTTAAAAGGTTTTCATTTTCGAGCTCTAATTTGGAAGCTTAAAATATCTAAGCAACAATTTTCGAGATCTTAGACTATTTCTAAAATATATTAATGTGTTTAATAATTATTTAACCTTTAACTTTCAAGCATAAAAACTTTGGTTTAGCTGCATTTGCATCCCGTTTTAAATGAACTTGAAAGCTATTTTGAGATGGACCATGTAATTTTGAGCCGTAATTAGGCAAAAAGGATGGAGCCCGCGTCAATACCCCTTCTCCGAATTTCCGCGTCGCATCAGCTGCAGAACGTTTGCACCCAGCGGATTTGTCGTGCACCAGATCTGCTTTGTGAATATTGTTGAGACATTTTAGATTCAAATATTTCAAATTAAGATTTCTGAATCTCCATTTAGGATGCTATTTTAATGTGATAATTTTTGGTAAATTGGTGCAATTTCTTTTAATAAACAATCGTGTTACAAAAACCTGTTTCATAATGAATGAAACTATAATGCAATTCGTAACAATTCATCAATTGAAAAGATGGTAATTATTCTAGAGTGAACGTTCAAATGATTCATAATTGAAAGACTGACAATTTTTTACGAACTAATTAAGGAGGTACTGTTTGAATAGATTTTCTTGAGAATAATTAACATCCGTAATGGTTTTCAAGAGATATCTTGCACCTTATGTGACGTATCAAACTAAACATTTAAAAGATAATCGACTTTTTTTTATGCAAAATCTACCACTATTTTAATGCCAAAATATACTATATAATATTTTAAATTAATGCGACTTTAATCGTGATAGGTGCAACCGCATGGTTTTAATATAAAGCTTGGAAAACTGATATCCAGGCTGGTAAGCAAAATGTTGAGTTAACTGAGAAGTAAATAAAACTTCAGTGATTCGTTTATCCTTAATGCTCGATACGATATGGTATTCGAAATGTGATCATACGTCCTGTTTTAAACGAGATTATCCCGTGTATAGAAAGCCTTTCCTGTTGTCCTCAAGCACAGAGTCGGGAGGCTGAAATGTTCCGTTTTCAGAAGGAGAGTTAGTTACTTATTGAGATAACCACTTGTAGCCAACTGGACATAGTTACCCTGGGCTTTAGTATTAGGAGGCGCCACGCAGGCAAAATATTAAAACGTTTTAATGCCACTTCGTAAGGCCACATATGTGAAAGAATATTTACATGGAAGCATTTATATTTATTAATACATAATAGCGTTTTTTATTTCAATTATTATTAACATATTAACATAGAAGATAACGAGTGCTTTGTTTGTAAAAAGGCATTTATGCCATTAAGATTTTTAATGCTTTAATTTTTTTCATTATTTGCATAAAATATTGTGATGAAAAAATTAATTCAATTTTGCTTCATTATGTCGAACTTGTATTTATCTTCCAAAGCTACATTTAGAACGTAAATGAAGGCTAAATATTAGTTGCTCGTAGTGATTTATCATTATTTTAAAGAAAAAGATTTCTATGCAATGTTTTTTCATTGTGATTTCGGGAGTATAAAATAATCTTTCATCTATAGTTTGGCTTCTGATATCCAGGCTGGTAAACAAAAGTCAGAGTTGACGTTGCTTTCATTTGATCGGGATTAATTATAATAAACGTGATGCCAATGCTAGAAGCTGAAATTTTAAGAATGGATTTTTACACTGCGCAGTAATGAAATTACTACTGATGTGCGAAATTGCAATTCTGTGTGACATGAATCGTACTAAACACGAATGTCGCCATGAAATACAACCATTGGCAATTATTTTAGAAATAATAATAAAAAATGTTCAATAAAATAAATGTTAACAAATTTCAACAAAATTGTACTGAATTAAAAATGTAGTAAAATGTTATTTTTGTGAGCTAACGAGTAATAATAAATAGCGCTGTTGGGCAAAATTTTTTTCATTTATTCCCTGTTACTCTCCGTTAAAGATGGCTAATTCTTGATGCGTCTGTATTAATATAAGGTTATGTATGTGACCATCCAGTGTTTGTGTGTCCGTGCTAAAATATAGGGTTAGAAAGAAATAAGTTTCCCGCTTCAGAGAGCTCTAGAATGCGTTCTATTGGTCCAAACGAAATAAAATTTGAACTACAGATAATTTAAATGACGCTCGTATTATTAATTAAAGAAAAATATTAGTGCAAAAACCGCCGATTGGTAGCGCTGTACTGCACAGAAAAACATTTAATACGCTTTATAAATGTTAAATAATATAATAAAGTAGCATAAAACTGCTCAATGTGTCCCCCTTCATATTCAACGATGTGATCTAATCGAAGAACCATATTTTCTGTTGGATGTCGTTTAAATAACAGACACAAGATAGATACACTTCCTTTATTGAAAGTCGTAATGAAATAAGTATAACGTCAAGTAGAATAATTTGTCTACGAAAAGATAAAAGTTAAATTCAAATACTCAAGTCAACCGATCCATAACTGACTAAACATCACAGTAGATGAGTAGAGAGCATCTGAACACACCATGCTGCATCAGCATCACTAATAGAAGAAGCTAGAGAGAGTGTCAGAGAGGTACAGTAAAACCAAATAGAAATTCTAAACCTACTGTGAAGTAAAATACGTCATAGACAGCTGACGTAGGAATTCAGAATAATCAACTGTTGCCAACATTTTCCACAGCTGACCGGAGTGAGTCTGCCGGAATATCAAGAACATGGCGCCGAATTCTGTCCTTCAGATCTGACAGAGTTGCTGGGCCTTTTACAGTAGATACTGTCCTTCAGGAAATCTTACAGCCAAGAGTCGAAAGGGGTGACCGAGGAGGCCATGCTGTTGGAAAATGACAGCTGATCACCCGTGCATCTGTGAAATGCTGTTTAGCAATTGCTTCGCACGGCGATCAATGCGAGAAGGGGCGCTATCCTGCATGGAAATGTTGCCCTGAAGGCATCCACGATGTTGAAGTTGTGGGATTACAAAATCCCTCAGCATATCACGGTACCGTTGTCCTGTGAAGTAACAAATTTGGATTCCATTTGCTGTTATCTCTTCAAAGAAATACGGTCCAATGACAAAGGTAGCAGTAAAACAACACCATACTGTAACTTTGTCAGGATTCCATATAGATGTGCTGTGCATAGATGTATTTATAAAACATTCCACTTTTTTAAAACTAAATACTTCTATATAATTTTTTTATAAACGATTTTGAACAGCAGTATTCTGGCTATTCTGTTTTCTTTAATTTATAGCTTGGATATTTACACCCAGGCTGGTAAACCAAAATTAGTTAAACGACAAGGTTACGTTTTGCTTTCTGAATTTGAGCTTTCAGTGCCATCTATTCCCTCAACAGCTGTAGTTTCATGATACATATTTGGAAACGGATGAAACGATGAATTTGCATCAGAATTATACGTTTCAAATATTGGACAACCGATGAAAACAATGTTTCAATAAGGGCAAAAAATTGTCAGGAAACTAAATTCGTCTCATACAGAAATAAACAACCAGAAGAACACATTCCCCTTCCCACCTCCGGAATTAAGTTTGTGTCAAATTTCGTGTCTTTACGTCCTGCGATCTATCCCACAGAATGCAGTCGCACGCACTTTCTTCCTTATAATTTGTAGAAACAAAAATATGATGCAGCTGTTTTTTCAATAATATTTTTGATACAGATAGACAGGAGACACATCCATATAGTAAGAACTAGAGAACAAAAAATTCTTCCATGTGTAGATCCAGCATTTTTCGTTACCATTTCCTCTATTACCATGTCTGTTCATTTTCAACATCAGTCCTTGTTTCAACGGTGAATACAAAAGAAGTCCCGGGTTGATTCGTTGAATACTTTATTAACTTGTTCTTGCAAGCACGTCTTTTTCCTCGTTAGTTATCAAAACAGGATCAAGGGAAATGCTCCGTTACATTACTCTTGGAAGTAAAGCTTTAACTCAGTTCAAGTGAAGGTTGCAATCACTCATATCTTGTGCTTGAATAAAGTCCCTTGCACAATTAGGGGCCCATTTGGAAGCAATTCTGTATAACACAAATGCATTTCAGTTTTAAAAAATGATGGATAAAATAAAATATTAAATTTTATTAAATAAATTAATATTTTAAAAAATTTCAATGCACTTACTTACTTAAAACATATTTCTTAAATAAATATATCTAGATGAAATTTTTGTTGCTTTTCTGACTAGATAATACAGCAGTTAAGTTCTCTAGTAAATTAAGGCCTAAAAATTTATTTATTCAAGAATACTGAGAAAGCTGGGTACGGAAGGATTTAACTAACAAATATAAATAAGAAATATAGAAAAATATACCATTTTCAGTTTTGACATCGAACTAAGTAAAATAAAGAAAAATTGAATACCAGAATATATTTTAAAAATAAATGAATAGGAAAATTAAGAAATGACCTGAAAAATAAATTTATTTCGAATTGAAAACTTTCGAATAAGCGAAGTTCCGTTGTAATAATGATGTCAGCTTTTCGAGAGTTTTTTGTATTAGTTTTAAAATTGCTTATTTTTAATAGAGAAAAAAGAATAAAAGGTTTACCTGTTTTTCTTTAAGGAACAGATTGTTATTCATGTGAAGGGTAGAAACTTAATGGCTCACGAAATTTCTGAAATAACTTATGATTTAAATAATGTAAATATAAAGTGCAACAAATATACATATTTTAAGAGGCTTAAAATGAAGAATGTATAGAATAAAATTGTTTAAATTCTAAATGCGCGCCTGTAATTCACCGAACTTCATTGTTAATCACGCACATTCTCAATCACAAAATTCCAAATGTTAGACACTTTTTATAATAAAGTTGGGAAGAAAGTAATCAACTCATTCAGATATGTATAACAGAAAAAATGTTGAAAGGTTCACCGTTATAACATTTTTCAATTGACCGTAAAAAATGTTAGTAACCACATAATTAAAAAAAGTGTTATCTTCTAATAACTTTGAGGAACTTCGTTGACATTGAGTGAATATTTGTTGCATAACAAAATATATTCTTACGGTTGTTATATCAAATTAATAAATATTTTCATAAAGAAAAGAAAATTTCGCAATATATAAATAGGATTGTATTTAATATCAAACTTAAGTTCATAAATTCCTTTGCTATGGAAAAATTTAGATAAAATCATAAATATTTCCCTAGTTTTAAGAACATGAAAATATTGTTCAAAATAAGCGCGAGTGCACTCAAAATTACAACTGTCCTCTTTAATTATTAACTAATACTTCCTTCAAATTGCTGCAAATTTTGTTTAATTCTGAAAATGTAACGAACCTCAATATTGATGATTTATTTTAACATAATCTCAAAGAAAAAATAATTATTTATGTTAACTGCGAAAAATTGCATCCTTAATTTACAACAAATTTACATTTCTGTGTCTTTGAACTTCATGAGAGTATCAGAGGTTGGGTGTATGTAAAAACTGCTAATGTCTTGGAAGAGTGAAAAGCTGTCGCGGTTTTGTGAACTTGCTGAAAGCCACTGTTTACAAACATGAAATGAGAATACGAGATCTTCTCTACAACCTATGCCATCCTTTGATGTAAGGCTGTTTCAGGAATGTCAATGCCATGCTTTCTATTCCCATGTGAATACAGCATATCTTATTAGCAAGGTAATAACTCTTAATCTGCTGTTGTAATTTTATCTTAATTTTTAATTGCATTGCAGGGAAATTTAATCAGATTTCTTGGCTTCTTAAACAGTCAGCCAGCTGTATAAAATAATTTGGACAACATTGGTTACCAAATTCGTAGGTATAATGTTCTGAAATAAAAATGATTCCTGATTTTAATTTGAATACATTCTTCCTGAGCAATACTGAATAGTTAAAACATGGGAATCAGAAAGATCGATATGAATATATTGGAGAAATTCATTACGTAATTTGCAAAAAAATTAAAAGAAATTTTATAAGCAATGCAAATAGAATTCAATAAATATATTATATTTTCTAGGAAACAAACAGAAAAAAAGCACCGACAAACCCATGCGTGATTGGATTAGTTTGTAAATTCAAATTAATTTAAGTGAAATAAAATAGAATTACTTAGTAAATATCAGAGCAATGTTTCCGATGGAGAAAATTCACGAAAATTTAGTCTCATGACAAACGAAAGATCTTATATTACGAAGAATCCTGAAAGGAAGGCATTTAGTTTGACATGCTTCATAACTCTAATTTTCTTAAAGGGATATTCTAAGTATTATTTTTGCATTAAGAATTCTTTAATTGTGATGACGTAGAGAAGAAATGGTTTCCGGTTCACCCCATTTCATAGAAAGTTAATATTGTCTTGCAACTTTCACCAGTGGGTTAGTCCTGTGCGCCATACTTACATGCATTTTCGTAAACAATGCAAGAATATATTGTAGAAGACACAAAAGTTTTCTAAAAAAAATCCCAACTTTTTCCGCATGGTTTTTAAATTCATCATACAGAGTTTTGTACCAAATTGTACGACACTTACGACGGTCATATATATATATATATATAAGCCAGAGAAACATTTTATTAATCTTAATATAAATAAAAGTCATTGTGGGTATGTGGGTATGTATGTATGTGGCTATGTTCCACATCTCCTCCTAAACCAATGGACGGTTTTCAACCAAATTTTATACACTTACTATTTAAGACAAGGAGAAGACACTTATGAACTTTTCTAAGTCCAAAAGTTAATTAAACATGCAGTTAATTAGAAATTAACCGAAACCGTTTTTCCGCCGTAACTTCGGAGCAAATTGTCCAACAAAAAATATTTTTATACCAACTTAAAGTTCCAATTTTTACCGTTTTGATGATAGCAATTGTATTTCTGTGGCATTTTTCCTTCGATTGTTATTAATTTTTAAACGTTCCATAATCTTTAAAAACGGGGAGAAAATTTTGAAATAACGAAGATTTATATCTACTCCGTTGCTAGGCAACGGTTAGACTTTGAAATAATTCAGCTTTTTTTCTGTGTGTTTAAGTGTGTCTGTTTGCTACGCATTTACGGCAAAACTACCAAACCGATTTGGATGAAAATGAAAATTGGCAGAGTTGTAGCTTGAAACCCAGGAACTGACATAGGGTAGGTGACATCATGTTATTATTCATTATTTTATTATTCATTATTTTATTATTCATTAATTCATTATTTTTTATTACAGATAACAACTAAATAATTAACAAGCGATTTGCGATGAAGATTACTACTTTATTTTTCAATCAACTGTCACGTGATTTCTTGTTATACGTACACAATTAGTTTTTGCCCTTCAGCTTTCCTCGTTATCTAAAGAAATGCGATCATTCATTTTGAATATCTTCTCTTAGACGAATTGGGTTCGAAATTTCAAGCAGATATACATACATTATATACAATTTTCGTGTTATGCACTTATAGCAAATTTCATTATTGTAGTTTATTCAGTTTTTGAGTTATCACTTTCACATAAAATCGAACGCACAGTTTGATAGACAACTAAGTTGTATTCGAATGTGATTGAAAAATAAAATTATTTTACTATTCCAGAAATATATTTATACAATTCCATTTATACAAAACGTAATTACGAACATTTACAAAAAAATTTGATTTCCAATTACTATTTACGTATTCTAAATTTTGAAACATCACTTCTCGCTGCAATAATCACTCAGCGTTCTTGAAATTCAATGCAATCTATTTAAATCCTATGTGCAACTGAAGAGGCCTATTTTTGAGAAAATTTTAATGCTGATTTTTTTTTTACTTTCACAAAATATTTTTTGTAATTTTCGTAGCAGGATTACATTCTATAATGTTAACTGGATTACATTCTATAAAGTTAACTGGATTTATCAATGACTACTCTCAAATTCAGAAACAAACAGAACTTCAAAAAAAATTATCAGAGGCTGTAATACAGGCCCTACCCTAAAAACTGCGAATGTTTCTCATTTCGGCTTAATTGATTTTTTATTTTCAAAAAATGAATGTTCTTCGTGAAGATGAGTTCTGTGATGATACATTTTTACTAATTATTTGAATTTAATACATTTTCTAACATTTAGAGGCTTGTAAAAATTTTATCCTCCTTTGGCAGTTTAACATTTTGCAATGAGGTTTGTTGAAACCCTGTTTTCTAATAAAGATGCATGCTGCTTCTAATAAGCCCCACACAGTTTATTATTCATAATTTATGAAAGCTTCCGTGCGCATTTAAACTGCCATTTCTTGGTATACCTTGTTGTTTCAAAATATGTTGTCTGTTGTTGTATTCTCCTACATGTATATGTTGCTTCAAAAATCGCGAAAAAGCAGGATGCAAATATTCAAGTGGTACTTATCTCACATTAAAAGATCTTAAAGAGTTATAAGATTTCTAAATGAGCACCTAAATGCCTTATAGATAATATCCTAACATTTGATATTTGTTAGCCATAATCAATGCAATGACCCGGATGCAGAATCATAGTTTATGCAAGATGCATAAAATGTCGAATAATGTTGATTCATTTCGAAATCTGAAATTCTCCTCACTTCAATTCCTTTATCTTTCTGAATCGTCGCTTATTGAACTGGACGTTTTACTCATTAATAGTTATTTCATACTCATTTGTCTTTGATTTAATACTCATATTGTCTCTAAAATTCAAGGTATTTATTTCCTATTTTAAAATAATGTTTCGTTAATATTTTGTCAGCCTTTCTGGAAGTGTCGTAAAGTTTGGTTGAAAACTCTGCATGTTATAAGAATAAAACATGCGGGGAACTTTCGGACTTTTTAAGAAGAAATTTATTTATTCCCAAATACTTTTATGAAAATACATGCAATTTTTATGAAAATACATGCAATTATTGCTAACACAAAAGAATTCATGCAAGTTTCCAACCATTATCAGCTGATGATGCGGGGTCAGGCAAAATCCCTTTTCGATTTCACCAATTTCTTGTTGGTCCTCTAAATCCCTTATTGACCGCAACCTTAAAACCTATTATTTATATGTCGAAGTTCATGGAAAATTCGTCCAGTCCTTCGAGAGATATTTAAAAAAATGTGCAAATTTTTATTTTAAATTATTAACTAAAATACTGAAAAATGCTCCTATATTTGAAGTACTCTTAAAGTTTGACCACGTTTTTCTGAAACACCATGTATAAAATAAACTCCAATATACACGATTTCTGAAAATTGATCAATAGAAAAGAGCGTAATTGTTCTAGAATTAACTGCAGTTTGTGGCTGTTTATAGCCTGATTTACGAAATAATTTAAAATGTACTGAAATTCAAATCATCAAATTTGAACAAATTTGAAATAGTATCATTGACATTTACATACATTTTCCAAGATACTTTATACATTAAATCATGTATATAAAACAAATCATTGAGATGCGTTTGTAAATCTTACCACTATTTTTAAATAAAATGTTTCTATATAAGTTATTTTATAGACTAAATTTGACAGCTGATATATTTAGTCTTTTTTTTTGTTTCGTTAATTTATAGCTTGGACACTTACGTCCAGGCTGGTAAACAAAAATTATAGTGAAAGATAACATCCCTTGAAAGGATAAGAAAATCAAGAAATGGCCTGTAAAATAAATTTAATTATCGACTAATTTGAATTAAAATTTTTCTTATCACAGTAGTTCCGATGTAATAATGATTCCAGATTTTCGAGAGAGAATATTCACGACCATTCAGCTGGTCGTCGCTATTGGTCGGTTTGTATTTATTAAAATCTGTTCTATAAATTTTTATACAATCTTTGCAATTTTCTTCTTGTTTTCTCTATGTATTTTCTTTTTCCATAACATACTGTGATGAAATATTTTTTTAGTTATTATTTCTATTTAATTATTTTTCTACCATTTAAAATGCTTATAAAATATTTTGTTGTCTTTTGTCAGTAAAGCATTCAACAATGATGTTTGTTGCTTTCGAATAAAGATAGATGCTGCTACAAATACACACCGAGATTGACAGTTTATGAAAGTGTCCCATACGATTCGAAATGGACAATTCCAGGTAATATATTTTGTTGTTTAAAAATAAGCTTTGTGTTGTTGCATATTTCTGTATGTGAAATATGTTAAGCTAGATATTGTTGCATATTATTACATGTGAAATGCGTTTTCAAAAATCACCGAGAAGCAGGATGAAAATATTCAAATGGTACTTACATAGGGTTACCATACGTCCGGGTTTCACTCTCACGTCCGGATTGGAGTACGGATCTTCAGAATGTCCATAGTTACGCCTGTGATTGTGGCGAGAGAGGAATTTGGTTGTATTAGGGAAAATATATTATATTCGAAAATACTACTTGTTCTACTTGTGGCTTCGATTTCTTAATTCTCTCAAAATCAATTTTTTAAATAATTTCTGGTTCAAGTTTTACATTAAGATGTTTAAATACAGTTATCAGGCCTATATCGCCTGAGTTGAACAATAAGACTACTATCTTAGTACCTAATAACAGCATTTGGAGTGAGCGAAATTTTCTTTAGGTAAAATATCGCATAAGTAGAGAAGCAGTTGCCAGATACGTATAAAATAATAATATAAGTAGAGATGCATTTGCCAGATACGTATAAAATAATAATATAAGTAGAGAAGCAGTTGCCAGATACGTATAAAATAATAATATATAAATAAATAAATAAAACTTAATTCTATATTTAAAAAGTAAATTCTGCATTAACATTGTTTAAGAGTAAAGAAATAGCTAATTAGATAGTTTGTTTTCAATTCTATGGCTTAGTTTTGGCTTCAAAACTTTCACTTCCGGTTCGTAATTGAGGCAATAACTTTGCTTCTAAATATCGAAGAAACTAAGGTAAACCATTTATGGAGTCCTAAATGTATGGGCTTTAATAGAAAATAATAAAAAAAAATTTCGAAAATTTTCGTGAAAACTGCGATTTTAGGGTAGGCACATACCTTAAAGGGAAGACGAATCTGGTCGGTCCCCTCCCGGTTCATTAATTTATTAATACATTATTGTAATTTACTAAATAATATATTTTATTGTTTGTTATAACCGTACTAAAAAAATTATCTTAATTTTTTAATATTATTGTTGGACAACTTCGAAACATGACTGGTAGAAACAGAGATGCCGGAAAAAAATATATGTATGAATTTGATAAATTTAAAAAAAATACAGAAAAAGAAAAATATTGCTGAAAACGTCAGGAACTCCCTTGCTAAATTTTTAAAAACAGAAAATGTGCAAAAAACTGAGGAAACATATAATTAACAGTTATTTAAAAATCAAAATCGCGGAAATCAAATTATGCCTTATAATATCCGCGAAAACAATCTTAATCATAATAAAGACAACTTTCGTCTCATTAAAGAGGAAAACCATTTTATTAAAATTGAAAAAGAAAAGATAAATATGAATTAGAGGGAAACCTATAGACTGTTGATTTTTTGTCAGCGTCGAATAAAGAACAAGTTGAGTTAGACCGAGGATCGCAGCTTGAACAGGATTAACAAAGAGTTGCAAGCTAAATGTCGATATCATTGATCCTGTTAATTGTCCTGAAATTTTATCTGATAAATTTAGAACGGCTATCATGCAAAATGGGGCGGCAAAAGTAAAATAAACTACGATTTTCCGATACGATTCTTACGATTGATAAAAATAGTAGAAGTTTTTAAGAAATTATTTAAGAAAATTAAAGCATCAGGAACGAAGATGGGATGCAACTCTCCTGAAAATAAAAAGATGCTTCATTGTCCCACTTTTAAAATACCACTTTTTTGTTATAAACTGGATTTAATTTTTATGTTTCATTCAATTTCGCGATTACAAAGCCATGAAAGATCAGAATATCATTTACATGATAAATATAAATTGTTACAATTTAAAATGAAATTCAAACTGGGAAACACTATGAGAGAGAACATGAAAAAATTACTGAAAACGGAACACATTGTATAAAATGTGTTTATAAAGGAATAGGAGCATCAATTTTGTATTTAGCAGAGCATAATTTGACATTTAAGGGAAGTAGCGATGCTTTATATAAACCACACAACGGTAATTTCTTAGATCTCATAGAATGACTTGCAAGAATTCACCCAATCATGAAACGAAATTTGTATCGTTGTGTGAAATGAGCATCCCATACAAGACGAACTGATTTCTGCTTTGTCTAAAAAGTTAAAAGTAAATAGTATATTTAAATAAAGAAAGCTTATTCGATTGCACTCAAGAACCATCATGAATAAACATATGTTATTTTAAGATATGTTAATGTAGATGATTCTGAAAAACAAATAAATCATCAAAAACGATTTATTTATTTTTAAACTGTAAAAGACCCTACAGGAAAACGGTTATCAGTCAAAATTGAAAGCATATAAGTAAAGGAGAAATTATACATGGTGGTCATAAATCATTGGACCCATTTCAAAAATTAAAATAGTAATAATAATAATGTTACAACTGTGGGTTTTTTTAAATGAAAGCGCATTTTAAAAAGTTTTTCAGACAGGTAACGCGTCGTTATAGCGGTCTAAAGCTTGTCGTAAATTATTGGACATCTCCCATTTTTGAGAGCCATTATCAGCGAAACTATTAAAAGCTAGAAGTAAAATAAAACTATGTATTTGTAGTTAGTCTCTTATAGAGTTTTACTTTCCTTAATTTTTTAAATCAATTGTAAATCGAAAACTTAATAGTTTTCGAATTACAATTAAATTAACTGACCCTTTTTTCGATAT
The DNA here is from genome assembly GCA_013235015.1 of Araneus ventricosus. NCBI lineage: Eukaryota > Metazoa > Arthropoda > Arachnida > Araneae > Araneidae > Araneus > Araneus ventricosus. Next base: position 104,396 of record BGPR01003219.1, read on the forward strand.
CTCTATTAGGAAAGAAAATACGCTTGAATGTACGAGGAAACTCCATGTGACGTCACGGCCTGTCGGGGAGAGTATATAAGGGCCGCGCTTGGATAAGAGAGGAATGTGTTGATCGACAGGAACGGCTTTGGAGTTTCATGTGCAGTACGAGTTAGAAAGCTGAAGATCTGAGCACTATTGAAAGTGCTGTTATTGCCGTTATTAGTGATTTGCTGATTGCTTGTCTTGCTAAATCTCAAAGTGCTGAGCTGTTATTACCTTTGAATTGTTGTCTGTTTACGTTGCTAATCTGTGCAAGATCTATTGTTTCCTGTTACCTGTGCTACGTGTTTTCCTGCATATTTGTGAATAAACCCTCAGTCTCCATTATCATGCGAGCTGGACTGTTTACACCATGCACTCTCAGAAAGATTGTTTTAACAATATACGATTGACATGAAAAAAGAAATACTAAATCTAATAAATCGAACATAAACTTCATTTGAATTTTTATGAAATTTAGCTACTTGGTATGACACACTGAATAAAGTAAATATTTCGAGCCATGTATTTCAAAATTTTAATATAGAAATCGATATATAAATTCACATTTAAAAGGCCTTTTAAAATTTTTGGAAAAATATAGTGCATAAGGATTCATATCTTCTTTTAATAACTGCAAAGAAAATAGTGACAGAGTTAGTCAAAAATGACTTCTGAATTTTCCTGAATGTTGACATGTATGTTCTTTATTCTTAATTTTTTTCACTGTGTTTTTATATGTTTCGACATGTTTGTTTTGTGAATATTTTCTGAGGATTTCATGCGCCGTACACAATTTTTGGTAGGTAGATGAAGCCGGTGAGGGTTTAAATTAAAATTATATGAACTGTTTTCAAATTGTGGGACTGTTCGGAAAAATATATTGATTATATCAAAGACCATCGGATTTGCAGAAAAATCTTTCTCATGATTTAAAATAATAATTTTTTATTGTTTTGAATAATGTTTATATTTTTAACATTTTAATCATCAAAATCTTTCATAAATCAAATAATTTCATTATTTATCATTTTCAGATATTCCTTAAGTCCTTGTGATACCAATTTTTACAGTGTAATAAATAGAAAAATGCAAAAAGTTATTATTTTGTTTTACGAAATTAGATTCAATGCCCCGCAAACCAACTTTGCACAGAGGCCCTGGTCGTGACCGGTGGTCAGTCTTGGTGTCGCGTTACGCTAATAATTTGAAATTGCAATGACACTTCATTTACCCACTTGGTCCCCTGCTGAATATATTACCATATCGTGAGTGTAGGAAGAATTTTGAGGGTCTTAAAGTAAAAAATAATGGAGGCTTTCCTGAAGGCTGGCTATTTAGGGCTCGTTGTTCAATAGCTTTAAAAGCAATAAATTGCTAATATTTCCTAATTATGATGCTACGCATTACAGGTACTTCAAAAGTGACACGTCCTTTTCTACGAACGTCGGCGAGCATGAAAAAAATAGCCGGATGTTGTAGAGGAAATGACTCCATCTGGGAGGGAGTAGACAGGCCTTTAATCCGTACTTCCAATTGCACCCCCTATAAACGAAAAAAGATATCGGATCTCTGATCAGCTGCTATCTGTAAATGTAGAAGAATCTAATTGGACGAGATACAAAGTAAGAACGGATAATTTAGGAAACTATTCCCATTTCTTTTCGGAGGAATATATTGTTTCGGGTCCCACACATTTGGCCATCACATTTTGTGTGCTTTTCATTCTCTGGAGTGCGATTGAGAAGGAAGTCAAGATTAAATAACTTTTATTTTAAGCAGTTTTTTGGAGTGAGTACAAATTAGTGCTTTAAAACTTTGTTTTTTCCTTGCATTGATTCATATCTTAACGTAATTACTTTTAAATTATCTCTGCTGAGCTTATTTAAAATAAAAACTAAATTTTTAAGCTACTGCAAAAAATAGGAGAGCCTCCTTTTTAATTATTTTATTTGATTTTCTGAACAAACCAGCATAATTGATTTTTTGTGAATAAAAGCCAAAACATATTTCAATTAGTTGTGTTGGATAAACGCGTAACCTGATTTTTAAAATCTTAAACACCATATGCACTTAAATAATATAATCTTAAAATTTTAAAGTATATTAATATGGTGTTATTATTCCTAAATCGTTTACAAACTAAAATACTGGGTTGGATTTCAGCGTCGCTTATAGAGAGTCATAATGACTCTAGGCAAGGGGACGTTGTAGGTGGTGTTATGTCTAGTGTAATGCATGTGTTTAAAAGATTGTCTACCCTTTGACTAGGCCATAATTTCTATGATTGCATAGATAATTGGTCAAAAGGCAAGGAAACGCATTTGCTTATTTAACTAAATATTAAAACTAAGTAAATAAAAACTTAAAAAACGTAATTTATTCGATTTTGATTTACAAAGCATAAATACAAAATTTATCTTCTTTGCATTCTGAAGTCATTTCAAGACTTTTTTTCACTTCCTCAAAGACTGTGCTAGTATTATGAAAACGGGTCGTTGGTCGGAAGTTAATATAATTTTATGCTGTATTTTGACCTCCTAATTAATTATATATTAATAAATAATAATTTATTTTTAGTTATTAGTAAGTAATAAATAACATATTATTAATTATATATTAATACCTATACAATGTAATAATATCCTTCAACAAACCCCTCACCATGTCCGGATTTCAATGAAAGATTTTATGGTAACCCTATATTTACCTCGCGTGAAAAGTTCGTAAAGAGTTAAATGTTTTCGAAATGAAACTTAAATGCCTTATAGAACATTTCTTATCGCTTGATATTTGTTAGCCATAATTATTGCATTGACCTGAATGAAGAATTATAATTTATGCAAGACGCACATGATTTTGAATAATGCTAATACATTTCATGTAAACTATAGTATAAAAGATGTCGGAATATTTATCAATGGAAAAGAGCATAATTGTTCTAGAGTTAACGCCAATACGAGACTGTTTATATACTGAAAATTTCATTACGAAATAATTAAGAATTTATTGTTTGAACAGATTTGCATAAAAATCATTCACATTTCCATACATTTTCCAAAGATATTTCGTACATTAAAGCACGTATATGAAACAAATTATATCTTTATAGACGTACCACTATTTTAAAGCAAAATATTTGTGTATAAACTTCTTTTATAAACGAACTTCCAACTTTTTTTGAATCAGTCTTTCATAATTTCTTTAATTTATAGCTTTGATTCTTATGTCCAGGCTGGTAAAAAATTACAGTTGAAGTTGAAATCATTTGACAGGCCGAGGAAATAAATGACAAGGTTCTAATTTGTTTTCTAAATTTGAGATTACAGCGCCATGTCTTATCTGAATGGACGTATATTTATGATATATCCTACTACCTGTTATTCCCGGAGTTGTTTGGGATTAAAATACTTTTATATCTAACTTTTTTGATGAAAAACTATTTTTTTATAGAAAATTATAATACAAAAAACTCCTTTTTCGTCTGAAACATTTTTACTTCAAATATCGTTCATAAATAGTGTGAAGTATAAGAAGGATTTTGACGAATGTTTATGACAATTAATAAAATAGCTAAATTTTCATTAATAAAAACCTTTAAAATAAACCATATCAATATTATTTCCTGATATAAATTATGAATCGTGTGCTTTTAAACTTTTCTTTCTATTCTTCCAGAATTTTGTTTATATGTTCTAGCAACAGCTCTTCATACGTATTCTTGCTATTTAGCAGTAAAAAATGCATTGCTACAAATTGTGAATTTTCTACACAATTGAATTTATTTTTAAATTATTGAAATGAGAGCAACAATTTGAATACAAATGAAATTTGCGTCACTGTAAAGCTGTTTTTTATACTTTAATATAGTATAAAAATAGTAACACTTTCGAAATATATCACGGAAAAACGCAAAATCTTGCTTAATTTTTTATTAACTAAAGTTTTAATAAGCATTTAGGCCTTTAAAAGTTGACAGTGATCTTTAACTTCTTGTTTAAAATATTTTCAGAAATAAAAAGAAATTAGATCAAAGTCTCACTGTTGCCAGCAACGAAGTATATATAAAAATGTTTTATTTCAAAATCATCTGCAAGAAATCAATTTCTTAAAAAATTTAATAAATTTAAAAAATTAAAAGTAACCATTGCACGTAATTAAAGTTGTTATCATAAAAAAGGTAAAATTTTAAAGTTTTAGATAGTACAAAAATATTTTTGTCCTACAATTTGCTCCGAAGTTACAGCGGAAAAAGATTTTGGTTAATTTCTAATTAACTGATTGTTTAATTAACTTTTCGACTTTGAATAGTTCTTAAGCGTCCTTTCCTTGTCTTAAATAATAAGTGTACAAAATTTAGATGAAAACAGTCCACTGGTTTAGGAGGAGATGTGGAACATAACCACATACATAGCCATAATGTCTTTTATTTACTATATTAAGAATGAAAACGGATTAGACAATAAATTTCCGTCAGAATTACACATTCGAAATATTGGTCAACCGAGAAAATAGATGTTAAAAGAATTGCAAAAAATTGTAAGGTAACTAAATTAGAATTTGAGAGAAAAAGTAAAAGGTTCCGAAGGACCCCTTCTCCTCTCGAATTATGTTTCTGGCGAATTTCGTAGCTCTACCTCCAGCGATCTCTTCTGCAGAATGCAATCACACAATCGTACACACATTCTCCTTTCTTATTATTAGAGACATAAATAAGATACCTCTGGTTTTTTTATTAAATTTTTGATACATATTGTCAGGGGACGTATCCATATATTAAGAGCTTTCCGCAGTAAACTTTTTCCCATGTGTAATGCTCCAGCATTTTTCATTACAATTTATTCTGTCGCTTTGTTTGCCATTCTCTGCACCAGTTCTTATTTCAAAGGCGAATAGTAAAGAAGCTGTCCCTTATTAATACGGGAAGTACTTCATTCACGAGCGCATACATGTACTGGATTCACAATTGTTACGCCTGGGCGCAAGGGAATTTTCTTGATGCATAAATCATTGAAAGCGTTTCTTTAACGCAGTTCGAGTGAAGGTTCCAATCACTCATATCTTCTGATTAACTAAAGTATGTTGCCGGAGCTGTTCTTAGTAAAAGCGGGATCCAATAGGAAGCAATTCTAGGTACCACCAATTCATTTGAAGTTTAAAAAATAATCATTATGTATAGATAAACGCTATTAAATGTCATGAAATAAACTAATGGGTGTTTTCACAAAACTGAAAACATAAATTTAAAAAAAATTAAAACACTAAGTAATATTTTGTTGCTTTTCTGATTGTTTACATGGCAGAACTTTTTATTTCTGTAATAAATTAAGGACTTTAAAAGATATTTATTCATGAAACACTGAGAATGATAAGTACGGACGCATTTAACTAACTAATAGAAATAAGAAATGCAGAAAAAAATTTACCCTTTTCAGTTTTGACACCCCACTAAACAAAATAAAGAAAAAGTGAATTCTAGAAAGTATTTCAACATTACTTTAATTATAAAGTCAAGAAAAGACAATTGAAAAAAAATATAATTACCGATTTAATCGAACTAAAACTATTCAATTTACTATTCGAACATTCTAGGTTCCACTGCAATAATGATATCAGCTTATGCGAAAGCTTGTTTTATCAGCATTAGAAATGCATATCCTGAAAAGAAAAATTGAATAAAAAGTTCCAAGGTTGTTTTTCTTTCAAGGAATAGATTTTTGTTCATGACAAAGAATAAGACTGATAGTTCAGAAATTTCCATAAAAAATATGATTTGAATAATTTAAATATTAACAACAACTATATATATATTTAACTGGCTGATACTACAGAATCTCATGAATGAAGTTGTATCTTTATTCGACATGTGTGTCTTTAATTCATTAAACTTTATTTTTAGTCAAGGTTCTTTCTGAATAAAAAATGCCTTATGTTAGAAATTTTTCTAGAAAACTAGGAGAGGAAAGAAATTAAATCATTCAGGTAAGTATAATAGAAAGAATGTTAAAATGTTTATCTTTTAAAATTATTCCGTTTGCTGTAGAATATTTTATTAATCTAATAATTAAAATAAGTGTATTCTTCTAATAACTTTAGGGAACCTGCTTCACACTGGGTTAATATTTGTTCCTCTGTTACAGACTTATGGTTGCTATATGAAGTGAATAAAATATTCGCAAAATACAAATATTTTTTACAATTTATATTAGAATTTCTGTTAATATACGAACTTAAATTCGTTGATTATAAATTTCCTTGCTATGGAAAATCTTAGAAATAGATGATTTTAGGGCCCAATCCTCATCAACCAACGTCGAAAGTAGTCAAAAGTTATGTTTCAATTAATTAAAAACAAATTTTAAAAAACTATATTCGAAAAAGCTAAACGATCCGTGCAAAAAAATGTAAAGCATTTTTTTGAAGAGAATTTTCGTAGAATGTATTTTTTTCACCTTATGTGTGATTCTTAAAATTCAGCTTATCAGAAATAAAGATAAAAGGGCTTCAACGGATTGACCAGCTGTTTGTCTGTATATTTGCTGTCGGAGAGTTATATTACGTGAATTTTCCACCAACATTTTCAACAGTTGAAGGGAAGGGGATTGGAATGCATAATGGCTTTCTTCACTTTACTGCGATGCAAGAAACGCCCCATATTGTACATCATTATTCGATAAATTCGAGGGGAGAAATGTTCCGCTGATTTCTTCCTGTTATATAAAGAAGAGAAAGCACTGCGGTCTTCAAAAAGTCCGACATCGAGTGTTTGAGGAATCTCCAAGCATCATTCCTCCCTGAGTTCGAAAAAGCCATTCTTACATTTATGCCTTCCTGTGAAAACGATAATTCAAGAACACCAAAAGAGAGACATATGAAATTTTCGAACGGACGGACAAATTCTTCCAGAATTGTAGAGTTCTGCCAAAATTTGGGTGAAATGCATCTAATGGAAATTTGTCAGTTTTCATGCGTCTGTGAACACGATTACTTAGACAGGGATGGGCAAACTTTTTGGGTCGCGGGCAAAAATTCGAAAAAAAAAGTTTGGCGTGCCAAGATAAATTTTTCTAAAATTTTAAAACAATATACAAGTATTACAATTTAAATATATTAATGAGGTGAATGAAATTGCGATTTCATTTTTAAAAGTTCCTTATATTGAGGTTCGAAGTGAGATGTACTGATTCTAAGGAACCAGGCTAAATGCTCATCTGTCAGTCTACTTCTGAAATAATTCTTTCTAAGGTTCATAGTTGAAAACACTTGTCCACATATATAATATGAAGCAAACATAGCACTGATTTTCTGGGCGTGAGATATTAAATTTGGGAAACTTACTTTCGATAATGATTTGTAAAACTCTAACTTTGGCATAATTAGAAACGACTGCTTGAGGTGATTGTTAGATTGCAACTCAATTAATTCAAGCTGCAAATCTGACCTCACTGCTTCACAATTTACGTTTAAAGGCATTGTAAAAATATCCAATTCTGTTTGAATGGCACTGAAATCTTGAAATCTGTGTTCAAACTCAAAATGCAGTTTTTTCAAGCCATCTTCATAATTCTTAAGCTTCTCTTCATTTACTGATTGTATTGAATTTAACCTCGAGAAATAAGACAAGTCGTTCTTAGCTAGCTGCCCAGCAAATGGATTAAGTTTTAGTTTAAAAGCTTTGAGATGGGCCCAGATATCGTCGATAAATTGATTTTTCCCTTGCATCTTGACATTCAAGTTGTTCATATGACAAAGAAGATCTGTGAAAAATGCAAAGTCCGAAAGCCATTCTGTATCTTCTAACATTTCGCACTCCGCAGAACACTGTTTCTCATGGAAGAACGACACAATGTCGTCTTTCAGCTGCCAAACTCGCTCGAAAACACATCCTGCACTAAGTCACCTTACTTCGTATACATCAGAGTATTCGGATTGCACGTACTGAAGAAAATCTCGAAATTGCCTGTGAGTAAGCCCACGAGATCGAATAGTATTTATAAGCTTCACGACTGCATCAAGCACGGGTTTCATATTCAATGCAGATTTACATAGAGCATCTTGATGTATAACACAATGTAAGAAAACAGCATTGTTCCCGGGATACTTTTGATTAAAGAGTCCAAGAAATCAAGATTTTTTTTCTGTCATATTTGGTGCTCCATCGGTCGAAATATTACATATATTTGTTATAGGCACTTTCAAAGATAAAAGCCCTTCCTGAAATTCACGATAAATATCACATCCCTTTGTAGTTCCCTTTAAAGATCGCATGCACGCCAGTTCCTCGGTAATTTCAAAGTTCTCATCAAGACCTCTTATAAATAATACTAATTGAGCAGTATCATTTATATCAGTGCTTTCATCCATAGCTATGGAGCAAAATTTAAACTGGCCAATCTTTGACTCTAATTGTGATGTCAAATTTTTATCGATGGCTTCGATTCTAGAAGTCACCGTTTTTATATACAGTCTGAAAATTATTTTTCTTGTCTGGACATAAAACATCACAAACTTGGATCATGCATTGTTTAACGAACTCCCCATCACTGAGAGCTTTATTATTTTTAGCAATATTGTATGCTACAATGTAACTTGCATGTGTAGCTGCTTCTTGGATAGACGGCGGGTTGTGGGTAAGCTTAGCGATAATCTCGAAACCAGAATATTACCGTAAAAGCGCTACATTACTTAAAAGTGCATGCCGTTACTTTAAACATAATACAGAAAATGATTTTTAAAATTTGTTTTTCATTTTATTTATATTTACATTCCATTTGTTTACTTTTTTTATTTACTAAGAAATGTGATCATACCATAAATGACTTACTGTAAAATTTGTTCTTATTTGATAATACCGGTGTATGGCAAACTGCAGGAATTATCCACATGGCATTCATATATTTTAATAACAAATATAGACTTACAAATGCCAATGAAAGCCTGAGTTGTTTATTTTAGTGGTTGTTCGAAATTCCAAGGGGAGGGAAAAAATGAAATATTGCCTTACTAAGATTGCATTATTTAATAGTGGTCGTACAGGGAGCTACATATCCTAGGCACCACTATCAGAACGGACCAAGGTTGCAATTAGGTGTTTCAAGAGAGTAAGTCTTTTGATTTTAATACATTGTAAAGATTAAAACTAGAAAGCTCAAATCTCTTACTACGACAATGCATGTATATGCTATGGACAACTTGTAAAGTTATTTTTCCTTCAAATAAGTTTTACTACATTGAATTTGTATTCTATTAAACCCATGTTTACAATTAATATGACGGTCCCTTTATTTTACTAAATTCATTGGCAAAGAATTTTTTGTAGCGGTCGCACTGTTTGTTTACGCCTTCAAGTTCTGTTGTAAAAAATGAATTTTTTTTCCGTGGAAGTAATCGTATTTTTGTTCCTATAAAAAAGTTTTAATTCTTAAAGTCTTCAAAAGAGGGCACTGGAAGGCAATGACAGTACCACTCTTTAATGCATAGGTTCATGATAGCCTTAAATTTTATGGCACAACTAAGACGACTCAGAAGACCAGTGGCAGCTAATTAGATTCCTCCTTCAGCCTTTTGAATGCCATCTTTGAGTTCTTCAAATGTGGAAGGGGGGACTGGTTTGTAAGCGAATTTAAATAACCCTAAAGCCTCGTTTCCAAGGCCTGTGTCTTTGTTCGATCATTGGTTGCTCGAGGTCGTATTTGGGAACTAGTTACGAGTGGACCACTTCTAGACAATACATCATTTTTAAACGTTCTCCTTCAGTTTCATTTGCTTAGTTTTTCCTTTTTCAATATTTTAAAAAAAAGGATTTCAGAAAAATGCAATTAAGTTTATGAATCGGACAGTGGCAAGTAATTTATTCCCCACCGGTTTATGTGTTGTTGAGTGGAGTCTCAGCTTATCATTTGCAAAAAAAAAAAAAAAAAAACGAAAACAGAAGGAAAGAAAGAAATTTAAACTGAAAATGCATTTTTCTGTAAATTTGATTTTATGCATAATTTTCTAATTTCACAAACATGATAATTCAAGAAATTCTAATACCTTAGTTTGAAGATTTATGAACAATTTCTTGAAATACTTTTCTAGGTAGTGTATTATAATAAATTTTTATGGTATAAATCCATACTAAATTATTGTCTTTTAAGTTAAATATAGTATTTAAAAGTTGTCGCAAATCTGACATTAATTGTTCGATTTGTTCCTAAATCCACTTTTTTAGTTGAATTTTAAAACCCTCATCTCCTAAATCCTTATTCTCCAGCATATACCTATTACACTTTTAAATATACAACGATAACTGCATGAATTCTTGGACTTCTTCTCAGATGTATGTGGAAAAGGTGGTTCCACTCTGATGATGTTTTAATACAGGACAATACTTTCCCCCGAATCATACCAAAAATTATATGAGATTGCAGGTAGCATAGATGTTGCAGTTTTCCAATGAACGACTTATGAATAACTTAGTCCAATGAATAACTTAGCGCATGCGTTATCGGTCTATAGATACCATGACAAAAATTGCAAAGTGTGAATGAAATGCAATGCATTGTATTGCTGAAGGGAGGCGGCATCTGAGCAACTTGTGGTGGCTGCAATCTGGATGTGAGAGCAAAACTCATAATAGCGTGAAGAGTATATAAAATACGATAAGGAAAATAAGCCACAATGAATAAAACAAAAAAGAAAATTCCTAAAATTTCATTCGAATTCAAACATATTTTGAATGTAATAAAATTTCAAGTTTGTTTATAGTATTAATATCAGTGTCACGCAATTACGATTTTCGCTTTTGCCACCAGATTTATATAAAAAATTTATTCTGTGTGTACATTAGTAAAAGATATATAAGATACCAGATCATCACCAAAAGGGGTGATCAACGACCAAGCATCGACTGACCCTTCTAGTCGCGCGGGCAAGCTGTATATTTCATAGTCCGGAACTACCTTATAACGGCCCTCTAGAGACACCTCGGCCTCTAAAGACACACATCAGTGAGACGTCGGAGTAACCATTACTTAATCTACTCGTGGCTGGCTCTGGCTGCAATCTATCTTTACAGAAACTAACTAAACATGGCTAATCCACACTTCTACAGAAATACAATATCATATCATTCTATAAAAATGCTCGTATTCATCCATGAATTCTTTGTTCTTGTAGGTGGCCGGCATTTCTTTTTATTTCCATAATCTACTCATGTCTGGATCTGGCTGCAATCTATCTTTACAGAAACTAACTAAAATGGCTAATCCACACTTCTAGATAAATTCAATATCATATCATTCTATAAAAATTCTTTTATTCTTCCATCAATTCTTTTTGTTATTGTAGATGACAGAATTTTTTTTATTCCCTTAAGGTACCACGGACTTTTAAACATCCCCATTATTAGCAAAGATAGCATGCGTGTTCATATACATATGAACACGATAATTAAAAAACGCAAAAATATAGATGGATGAAATTTTTCATATGACTTTATCACCAATAATGTAGATTTGTCAAATTTTGGACGGATGTCCGTCTGTATATTCGCGTATATATATATCCGATAACTCGAAAACAACGCCGCATATATAAATGAAATTTTATATGTGCTCTTGTGACTGAAAAGCTCTGGAAAGGTTTGTATCTTCAAAAAAATTGTTTTTGTAATTTTATTATTATAAAATAGTGGACATCTTACCGATTCTGGAAATACATAATATCTATATGTTTGAAAAGTTTAGAGTTCATAAATTAAATTTTAAGAATGTAATTCACAGTTTTTTTGTATTTTTCTCAAAACATCTCTCTTTTACAAATTGTGGCATGCATAGTCACATCGCTGTTTTTAGTTCTTATAGAATTTTATGCTATAATATTTACAATCAATATGCAACTGTTAATCCTATTTATATTTGTTTCTGAGCTGTAATATATTTGTAAGAGACAATTTATAGTAAAAAAAAATCTGATGTATCATCCAAATTTTCAAGTTACGTCATATTCAATATTTTTTAAATAATATTTCATTTTAAGTGAAACAAATTAAAATAAGGTTACTGTATTAAATGAACCTGTACTGGTAATGCTAATTTTTAGTGATTTTATGCAAAATTGCTTTTCTTGTGTGCTCCTATTAGTGGGTATAATCATGAAGACTATTGCATTAGGATACATTAATAATAATAAAAAATTATATTATTTTTAACATATTTGTTCATAAATTAAAAATAAAAATATTTGTTTTAATAGAATATTCGATTTGCTATTAAAACAAATATTTTCGTTTGTCCTTAATAACTTCCAAAGCTATTATAGCACACAAATGATTTTTACACCATCTGGGAATTCAAAAACTTATCTTTTTAATGATATCATTTAATTTGCAGCACATTTTTCTCTAATTTTAATAAATTTGTAAAAATATTTTTAGGCATAATTCACAATAATGCTTATCATTGTTGCAATGAAAATCAAACCGTTTTCATTGTTAAAACAAATATTTAATTGAGTCCTTCTCTTCCACTGTTGAACGCTAATCCCTAATGGATTTTACTATCTTTTTCAATTCAGCAGTTTATTTATATTTAATTTTTGCGAAATCTGAAAACGAAGTCCTCTAAAAATGCTTTTATTCTGAAATATATACAGTAAGCTGAAAGATGATGGCTGCTTTGTTTCATGCTGCAAACCGTAAAATGTGCTGCGCCATTTTCATATTGAGATGAAAGGCGTATTTTGCTCGAGAAATAAGAAATTGAAGTCGGCACCGACGACGTGCAATTAGATGCTAAAATTGCTTTGTTGAGGAAACCATGAATATCAAATTATGAATAAGAGTTTCAATTGAAAGTATATTTCCGACGACGAGGCTAGTCGTCGAAAGCGGCTGATATATAATACATCTAAACCTCTCTACAGCGGTCACCCACCGTAGTAAGGAAAATTGACCGCTCTTAAACGGTACAACATTTGGGAGGGGAAGTACAAAATGCTTATTTAAACAAGAGATATTTTTTTTCAGATAAAGCTAGTTTTAATAATTATCTAAAGAAAGAATTATTTTATCTGGAAATTTCTCTCTCTCTCACCCTCTGTATATTCCTTTTGAAAAAGAGATAAAAATTTGCGTTTGCTTAGATCTTTCAGCTCATTCAGAAGTCACTTTTCCAATTTTTTCTTAATTAGAAAAGTATCTCCCCAATCGTTCGTCGGTATTTGTTGCGGAATAGGCAATAATATCATCTAACTTTTCTGAAGTCGTTGAGATGATAGTTTCATTCGCTGATGGCACATCCATAGCAGTAGACTTCTTTTGACAGAGTTCGAATCCGCACCAGAAAGTCGCAAATGAACTTTTGAATCCCAACTCAGTGCAGGCCAAAATTCACTTTTCTCTTCACATTTGAAAAGGAATAATTAATTTCGATCTGATTTCCGTCTTTGTTTCTGAGGGTATGAATTTTTTGTCTTTCTTTCCTTAATTTTCTTTTACTAAAAGGCCCATGATCGGAGAGATGAAAGAAATGTATTTAATTAAAGTTAAACGGGCTACCAACCCGACTGCTCAGAGGGGTTTGAGTTATCATTAATAGAGGTTATTTTAAGACTACGTTTATGAGCCGAGAAAATCCGTGCTGAACGAAAACGGTCTTTGAGAGAAGGATCGCTATGTATAGCCGCATTCAGATAATGCAGATACTTTAATTTTCCCTAACAATTCCACAGACAAATAATCTAAACAGTCGATGGAAGCAACAAAACATAATTTTAATCCGTGATCTCTTAGCCAGCCCGACCGACCGAAAACATTTAGAAAAATGTGACATCTGATTCACTTGTCGCCTTGCCGGTTTATCTGTCAAATGTGGTTTTAACTACAGGCCGTGAGAACTACAAGGGAAGCATATGTCGGCCATTCTGTTGATTTAACCTTTAATCAGTCGTCAAATTCGGACGCAAATCACCTATCTCGACCGTTTTCAACATTTTAACTTTAAGATGGGTTTTAAATTATTTGATGATTCCTTGATACCCAACTCTCCATATATCGCGAAGCTGTAAAGATTTTTTCCGACGAAAGTCTGAATCTCTCGCCAACGGGGGGGGGCAATTGACCCTCTTGCCCCCGCTTTCGCCGCCTCTGACGGTGTTGCAAATAGTTAAAGGATTATTCTCTGTTGAATTAATGTACCGGTAAGTTGAGAGGAGAACACTCCTGCCTGCTTTTGGTTTAATTTTTCTATCGAACTTGGAGGAATTGTGACACAGAGATCTCTGTATAACCATGTTTCATTAATCTTTGCTTTTTGATGAATTTAAGGATACTTACTGTTTTACATGAACTGCTCTAAAATCATTGCGCCTTTATAAACCCGAGATATGAAGAAATACTTGGTGTCACATCATCCAAGGCCTTGTTGTTGATTGTGATTTCTATGTGGTAATTGCAACAATCGGTTGTAAATCTTGTGCCTGGTGAATGTTCATGTAAAGATGAGTTATGTGATGAAACATTTTTTAGTTATTATTTGTCTTTTATTCTTTATATACCATTTAAAAAGCTTGTAATATATTTTATTGTCATTTGGCAACATCATATTTTACAATGAATTTTGTTGAAGCTCTCGTTTTGAACAAATACATATGCTGCTCGAAATACACGCCGAAATTCGCAATTTATGAAAGCCTCTAGACGCTTTTAAATGGACACTTCTAGATCTGCTCTATTGTTGTAAAATATACTATCTGTTCTTGCAAACTACTGAATGTGAAATATGTTGTTTCAAAAATCACGGCGAAGCAGGATGAAAATATTCAAGTGGTACTTACCTCGCGTTAAAAGATCTTAAAGAGTTATATGATTTCCAAAATAAATAAACTATAGAACTTTATAGTACTTTTTCTAACAATTGATATTTTTTAGCCATAATCAATGCAGCGATCTGAATGCATACTTCTAGTTTATGCAGGATTTCGAACAATGCTGAGTCATTTCAGATTCATCTACTGCAGATTAAGATGTAAATAATAATGAAATAATTAAATTCAAAAGAATCTATCTTTCTGACTATCCATTTAGAATACTAAGTTAATATGTTAATTTTTTCTAATTCGTGCAAATTATGTCCTTCAATTCTCATGTTGCACAATAGTGTTTTATATAGGGTTTTTCAAAAAGTTATCTTAATAATTTTTTAAAAAATCTGAAATTCTCCTCGCTGCAATGCCGCTATCTTTTTGAATCTTGACGGTATTTAACTGGAATTTGTACACATTAATAATAATTTCGTACTGATTTGTCGTGGATTTAATACTCACATTGTCTCTAATATTAAAGGTATTTTTGAAATTTTGTTAAACTGCTTTGCTAATATATTGTCGTATTTTCTGTCAGTTTCGTGTAATTTGATTGAAAACTGCAAATTATAAGAAAAAATTATGTGGCAAAATGTAGGAATTTTTTAAAGAAACCTTTTATATCTCCTAGACTGTTCATGATATTTTTACTGAAATGCATATAAATATTGCACATGACACACCAAAAAACTGATGAACGTTGCAAATCATTATCAGCTTTCTGTGAAGCGGGGTAAGCAAAAATCTCTTTTCGACATTATCAAATTATAATCGGTCAACAAAATGTCTTCGTGACCGAATATTTAATGTAAATTGTGATTTAAAACCTATTCTTTATATTATTACAAAGCTTTAAAGCCGTTTCCCTGAGATTCTAATCTTCGCTACAAAATTGGCGACTTGGCGATAAATTTGGAGACCATTGTGGCGACTTTGGGGACAAAAGGAATTTTCTAGAAGGACCTCGAACTTTCAACCTATTTCTACCGGCTTCATGAACTTTCTGGAGATTGCGTCACTTCCTACGAAATGAAGTCACACACTTCTTGTTAAAAAAGTATAAAAGCAAGCTCTCAAACCAAGAAGAGTTAGGTGGACCATTTCCCTGTTATCTACACAGGTTCAAAAAACTGAGCTCACCACTTTGTGCCTGTGGCCTGGTCGAGGTTGCCGATCACTATGTGTTCAGGTGTCCTCTTACTGCTAAATTTCACTTAAAGGAACCGTCTGATGAACACAGAAAAAGCTGGTTTAAAAATTTAAGATATAATGGCTAGGCCCAATTCATACTTATTCAGGCTTTTAAAATCAGTAATGGCATTTGCGACCGGCTGACCCAGGGTTGAATGTTTTTCAGTTTGTTGTTTTTGTTGTTGTTTTTATTCGGTGTTTGGTGTTGGTTTTTACTTCGGAGAAAGGATTTTAACTTCATAGTTTCTACTGATCGTTTTGTCGTTTAGATGGTTTTGTGGATTTTTCTTTCCCTGCCGTCCCGCTCAGGGCCTTACACCCTTGCGGGTAGGCCGGGCCGGCATGGGCACTAAAATAAAAAAGAAGAGTTAGTTGGATTTTGGTCAGCGAGCAAGAAGCCTTTGAGCGCTGTGTTGAGTTTTAATGGTAATCTCTGTTGTGAATTCTTACAAGTGCTGTTTTAATACTTGTGCTACGTTTCTTTGCTTAGATTTTGCTTAGAATGTTTGTAAAATAAAGAACTTTACTTTTTTTAATGCTGCTTATTGGACTGCATTCGCGTACACCCACAAGTCGATTTTGTCACACTTGATGTCAGAAGTGGGATATTTTGATTTTCCTGTGAATGCCAGATACCGGACCTTTGACAAGATCGATGGACAAACAATTTGAAAAGATGTTTGCCATGATGGCTGGACAGGAAGAGATGAGGGTTGCACAAACCGGATTGGAACAGAAAATGGAAGCTGGGCAAGAAGAGATGCGATCCGGACAAGAGAGAATGGAGAAAGGATAAGAAGAGATGCGATCCGGACAAGAGAAAATGGAGAAAGGACGAGAAGAAATGAAAGGATTGACTGACAAAGTAAAGGGCGACGTCCAGAGGAAGATTGATGAAGTAGAGGAAAAAGTTAAAATGAAGATCGAGGACGTGAAGATCGACGTTAAAGGGAAGATTGGGGAGGTGGAGCACAAAGTTCAAGAGAAGATTGAAGACGTGGTGCACAAAGTTCAAGGGAAGATCGGCTACTTTGAGATGAGGCTCGATGAACTTGAATATAGACCTTTCAGTTTCTCGAGAAGTCCAGAATTCATGCATTCCAGACAATAAAATCCATGGATAATAAAATCCATGGACAATAAATCCATGACATTTGACGGACAAACATCATGGACAGTCTTCAAGATCCAGTTTGACGTTGTGAGCTCTACAAATATATGGACGGATTTTGTGAAATCCAGTCAACTTGTGGCATCGCTCCGAGTATCAGCGGTGAAGGTTCTTCAAGGAATTCCAGCAGATAAGTTGACAAATCTAACGACCATCGAGAAGGCTTTGGAGTCCAGATTTGGAGATATCCACCTGACGCAATTTTATAGAACTGAACTGAAAAAAGAAGACAGAAGCCAGGAGAAAGCCTTCAAGAATTAGCTGCCGATGTGGAACGACTAATGATCCTGGCCTACGCCGAGTGCCCTCTGGATGCTCGGGAATGTTTAGCAGCTCAGTACTTCGTCGACGCCATCAGATACGATGACACGCAACATTCAACCAGATTGATGGATGCAAAAGATTTGAAATCATATCCGGCTTATAGTATAAAATATGAGGCTGTGAGAACTGTTTCCAAGACATATAGACACGTCAAAACAATCGAGACGGAGGATCATATGAGCATAGAAAGAGATGATAAATTTTAATTCTTCTTTAATAGGCTGGAAAAATTATTAAACAGTAGTGTTGCTGGAAAGAAGAACACTCCTCTGCGAAACTCGAAAGTGACTTTCTGGAAGTGCAACAAGAAGGGGCACGTTCAAAGGGAGTGCCAGGCGATTACTTCGACCAGGAAAACTAACATACGGCTGTCTTGCGGGGCGAAGGCTGCTTTCTCTGAAAAAACCCCTGAGGAAGGACCGAGAGTCTCCTCACTTCACGGAAAGAAAACGTACTCTACTTAGAATCTAATCTTACTATTTGTGGTATCCAGTGTTTGATGTTGATGGATACAGGTGCAAACGCCACCCTTTTAATAACAGACCTGGCACAAAATATGAAGGAACAGCTTAATTACACAGATCCTAACATTTCTTTAAAGACCGCTACTGGTGAAAAACAGAAATACGAAACAAACCGGATGCATCCATTGAATTTGGGTAATGAAAATTTCCTCACAGAATCTACGTAGCTGACGTCACTGATCCCTGTATTCTCGGCCTCAATTTTCTTCAAAAATTTAACTTTACAGTGGACCCGGAGAAGAAAGAGATACGGACAGGAGTAGAGGGAATTCCTGTATTCTCAGACAGTGTACAGCATTCAAAGTCGTGCTCCGTATGGCCCAAAAAGAGAACTATAATATCAGTAAGATCAGAATGTCTTATCCAGGGAGTTCCCGAAGTTCCTGAACAATTCAGATACGACGTAACGGACTTTCCTAGCCAAGTCTACCAGAAAGGTGTTCTTGTGGCGGCCACACTCGTTGATTTGGAAAGGGAAGCCATTGCCGTTAGATTTCTGTATTTGAACAATAAACCCAAGATTCTGGACAAAGGAGCTGTTATCGCGACCTGTGAACCAGTGGTGGATATCGTTGCTTGTCCTCAAGAATTTTCTGGAGAACAACATCTACCGTCAATCTTGGATAAACTTGAAAGACTTGATGAAGAACATCGAACCACAGTAAGGAAGTTACTCAAAGAATTTCAGAGCTTTTTTCGACCTGTGACTCTGATGTTGGCCGCTGCAATTTGACACACCATAGAATAAATACAGGTGACAATCCTCCAATCAAGCAATACCCAAGGCGTTTGCCTCTTGTAAAAAAAAAGGAGATCATCTAGTTAAAGAAATGGTTGATATCGGGATATTCTAGGAATCTTCAGGGCCCTTGGTTTCGCATATTTTGCTTGTTAAAGAGAAAGATGGATCAACACGATTCTGTGTCGACTACAGAAAATTGAACGAAATTACCAAAAAAGTCAGCTATCCCCTACCACGAATAGACGACACCCTGGATGCTTTGAATGGAAGTCAATGGTTTACGACGCTGGATCTGAAAAGTGGATACTGGAAAGTTGTGACCCGACCTGAAGATAGAGAAAAGGCAGCCTTCACCACCGGACAAGGACTTTGGCAATTTAAGGTAATGCCCTTCGGACTTTGTAACGCCCCAGCTACAATTGAAAGACTAATGGAGACAATGCTACGTGTACTATCGTCTGAAGTCTGCTTAGTTTATATACATGACATTATAATAGTAGGACGAACATTTAAAGAACATCTAAATAACCTTCGTAAAGTATTCCAGAGACTGCAGAAAGCCAACCTTAAGTTAAACCATAAGGAATGCAGGTTCTTTCAAAGGGAGGTTGCTTACCTCGGTCATGTTATTTCAGCAGAAGAAGTTAAAACCGATCCAGAAAAAATTAAGGCATTAGTTGATTTGCCTCGTCCAAACAAAATACATGACCTCCAAAGTTTCCTTGGACAATGCACCATTACCGTCGTTTTGTGAAAAATTTCTCTACATAAATTCACTCCCAAGCTAAATCAAACTTTATTTGGACCGATGATTGTGAGAAATCTTTCAATAATCTAAAGTAAGTTTTAGACATCTGCTCCTATTTTGGCCTACCCCCGGATTGACAAAGATTTCATTTTGGATACGGATGCTAGTAATGAAGGAATAGGCACCGTGCTGTCCCAGAATATTTTAAACGAAGAACGTGTCATCGCTTACTTCAGCAAGAGATTGGGTAAGCCAGAGAGAAATTATTGTGTCACACGTAAAGAATTACTGGCCATCGTTAAATCTATAGAGCATTTCCATCACTACCTCTAATTTCTTCTGCGAACCGATCATGCTTCCTTAAAATGGCTTTTGAATTTTAAGGAACCTGAAGGCCAGATAGCTCTCTGGATCCAAAGACTTTAGGAGTCTGACTTCGAAATCCATCATCGAAAAAGCACCTCTCACGGAAATGCAGATGCCCTCTCCCGATGACCCTGTAAAGCTGCAAACAGTGCACGAATGCTAAGGAAAAGTTCGGAAAGGAGACAGATATTTCCATGAAAGTTTTGACACCGACAACTGTAGATCCCTGGACTTCAAGTGAGATCCAAAAGGCGCAGCTAGAAGATCCTACTATTAAACCAATTCCGGAGAAGAAACTAAATTCGGCGGATCGACCATCTTGGCAAGAAATCGCTCCAGAGAGTCCTTCAACAAAACGATTCTGGGCTCTTTGGGACTCCTTACATCTTAAGGACGGTGTTCTTTACCGCAAGTAGGAAAGTGATGATGGAAGCTCCTGTCCATGGCAACTAATTCTCACAAAGATTGAATTCCAGAAGTTCTGCGATAGACTCATGACAGCGCAAGTGGAGGGCATTTTGGAGTCATGAAAATTTTAAGTAAAACGCCAGAGCGATTTTATTCGGATCGACATCGTGTCGGCATTAAAAAATGGTGTAGAGAATGCCACGCTCGCGGAGCCCGAAAAGGACCTAAAACAAGGACTAAAGGTCGCTTGCAGGGCTATAATGTGGGCCCATCATTCGAAAGAATGGTTTTGGAAATCCTAGGACCTTTTCCAGTAACAACAAAAGATAATTGATACGTCCTAGTATTAATGCACTATTTTACCAAGTGGCCTGAAGCAATTCCCATTGCAGATCGGGAAGCCTTGACTGTAGCTGAAGAACTCGTACGAAGCTGGATTTCATGTTATGGCGTGCCTATGCTATTGCATTCGGATCAAGGTACGAATTTTAACTCTGCCCTCTTTACTGAGCTTTGCAAGCTTCTGGGAATTCTGAAAACCCGAACGACTGCGTTACATCCCGAGTCCGATGGCATGGTCCAGATATTTAATCGAACGATTTTAAATCATCTATCTTTATTTGATTAGAGGAACAAGACAGATTGGGATACACATTTGCCACTCTTTTTCGTGGCCTATAGGAGTGAGGAACATAAGGTGACCGGATTGACTCCAGCGGAAATGCTGTTTGGTCGAACGCTACGATTACCCTGTAATATTCTCTTTGGACGTCCGAGTGAAACGCCTTCCTCGCCGAATGAATACATGAAAAATTTGGAAACGCACGTTTAGAAAGCGTACATGCGTTTGCCAGAGAGCGAATAAATCTGGCCAGCGAACGAATGAAACCTCTTTACGACTCCAGAGCAACAGACCACCATTTTAAGGAGGGAGATCTAGTCTGGATGTATAACCCGAAGTGACGGAGAGGCTTGAGTCCAAGTTATAGCAGAACTGGGAAGGACCGTATACTGTTGTCAAGAAACTGAACGATGTTGTCTACAGAGTACAGAGGTCGCCCAACGCCAAGCCAAAGTCATCCATATAAATCGGCTAGCTTCATACAGGGCCACTAATCATAGTTCTATGTAATGAGCTGCCGGGATGTGCAGTTTTTGAAGAGGGGAGCAATATCACAAAGCTTTAAAGCCGTTTCCTTGAGATGCTAATCTTGGCAACAAACTTGGCTACTTGGTTTTAAATTTGGCGATCATTTCGGCGACTTGGCGGCAAAGCTGGCGATTTTGGCGACAAAAGAAATTTTCTAGAGGGACCTCAAACTTTCAACCTATATTTACCGGCTTCATGAACTTTCTGGAGATTACGTCACTTCCTACGTAATGAAGTCATTCCTTCTGAAAAAGTATAAAAGCAAGCTCTCAAGCCAAGAAGAGTTTGTTGGATTTTGATCAGCAAGCAAGCTGGTGAGCTAAGAAGCCTTTGAGCACGTGTGGAGATTTTAATAGTAACCTCTGTTGTGAGTTCTTACAAATGCTGTTTTAATACTTGTGCTTTATTTCCTTGCTTAGAATATTTGTAAAATAAAGAGTTTTACTTTTTTAATCCTGTTTATTGGACTGCATTCACGTACACTCACAAGTCGATTTTGTCACAATATGGAGAAGATCGTGAAAAAATAATCGAGCCTTTTGGGATATATTCGAAAATATTGATTTTAAATATCATGTACTGACTCTACGTGACGTTTGCGCCCTCATGTTTCTGCATGATTTCGATGCTTATCGTATACCTGACGCACCCTTAAGTTTTACCACTTTTTTGAAACATTTTGAATAAAACAAACTACAATATACACGATGCCTCAATAGTGATCAATGGAAAAGAGCGTAATGGATCTATATTTAAATCTATTATCAGGTTATTTATAGACTGATAATTTCTTTACGGATTAATTTAGAATTTATTGTTTCAGTGGATTTGCATAATAATCATTCACATCAACATACATTTTTTTACAGACACTTTTTACAAATTCTATCTGTTAATAAAACTTACCACTATTTTAATACCAGATTTTTCTATATAAATGTTTTATAAGATCCTCTGTATTCCCGTTTTCATTATTATTTTCTTATAATTTTTAGCTTGGACATTTATGTCTAGGCTGGTAAAAGAAATTATATTTTAATACTTAAAGTATAATTTAAGTAATATTTAATCATAGACGTCGACTGTTTATTTCTGTCTTTCATTGCACTTTCAATTAATTCCTTTTGCTCTGGTCCGCTTTTTTAACTGACGAATTTTTGATTTGTTTCAAAATGCCGTATTACAGACGATGTTCTCTACACTGTTCCAGAACATAAAAAACACACCGCTTTGTCGCCTTTACTAGTCATGCCATATTTCTCAGTCCACCAAGTTTGAAATTCTCTGATACACTTACTATCTTGCACTTTTTGTTTTTTGCTGAACTAGCCATATTAAATAACAGTTAAAAATCGTAAACATAACACAAATAAACTTTAAAATACAGTTGTGTCAACGAAATTAACGATCGTGCTATGCGTAAACAAACTATGTGTCATTAGCAATTGTAGTCCACGATGTAACTACAATAACAAACGAGCGCGCTTCCTGCCCTCCGCCGGCATAAAAACCAATCCCACTATAGGCGCCTATGGAAATGTCTTTTACCACGCCAAGTTGATCCTTTTGCCTGCTAGGGTGTCCGTGTTTACCTTGAATGGCGCGAAACTGAGTTTTTTCTTCATTGCATTTTGAAAACCTTCCATCTTTATGTACAATTAACAACTAATAACAAATTAATTTCAACTTTAAGACACTCAAGAAGGAATTCATTCTACATTAAATCAAACACATACATACAAAAAAACTACAAAGTAGAAATGTTTACCTTCTCATAACAGACTGCATCTCTCGGTCGTCGTCGAAATAGAAAAACTTTACAAAGCATTTCTCGCCAAAAAAGCGAAATATCGCCAAATATTGGCATCGAAAACATTCCCAATAGGCTATAGTGGGATTGGTTTTTATGCCCGCCGCCGCCCCGCGCACCGCGCCCGAACACTCCGTAGCGTAGTATCACTCGCGTTCTTTCGTAATATGCTTCAGAGTGAAGTTTTTGATCGGTGTCGAGCCCAAAATATTGGTTCGCCATCCATGCTTTAAGTTCACATGATTTGAAAGACAAAGAGAATAAAAGATGTTTCTTCGTTATACTTTCTCAGCTTGGTGATTCAGCGTCATCTATTACCTCAATAGATGTACTTTCATCATACGTATATGGAAACGGATGGAACGATGAATTTACATGAGAATTTTACGTTTCGAATATTGGGCAACCGATGAAAAAAAAATTCAATAAGGGCAAAAACTTGTTAGGAAACTAAATTCATTTCATAGAGAAAGAAAAGAACCCGAAGAACACATTCCCCTTCCCTACCTCCGGAATTTTGTTTGTGTCAAATTTCGTAACTCTACGTCCGGCGATCTGTCCCACAAAATGTAGTCGCACGCAACTTTCTCCCTTATAATTAGTAGAGACAAAAATATGATGCAGCGGTTTTAATAAAATTTTTGATACATATAGGCAGGCGACAGATCCATATATTAAGAATGCAATCACAAAAAGTCCTCCCGTGTGTAACTCCAACATTTTTCGTTATCATTTGCTCCATTACCATGTCTGTTCATTTTCATCATCGGTTCTTGTTTCAAGAAAAGAAGTTCCGAGTTGATTCGCCAAGTACTTTATTAACGTGTTTTTTGCAAGCACGTCTTTTTCCTCGTTAGTTGTGAAACCTAGAAGCAAGGGAAATGTTCCGTTACATTAATCTTGGAAGTGTCGCTTTAACTCAGTTCAAGAGAATGTTTCAATCACTCATGTCTTCTGCTTGAATAATGTTTCTTGCCAGATCTGTGCTTAGGTAATTCGGGGTCCAATTGGAAGCAATTATGGATAACACAAATGTATTTCAGTTTTAATAAATAATGCACAATGGATAAAAAACATTAAGTTTCATTAAATAAATCAGTATTTTTTAAAATTTTTATAAATTTGCTTACTTAAAACATGATTTTTTGAAAAAAATGTATCTAAAAGAAATTTCTGTTGTTTTTTTATTCGATACATTGCACGTCCGTTAAGTTCTCTAGTAAATTAAGGCTTTAAAAATTATTTATCCAAGAACACTGAGAACCGCTAGTTACGGAATCATTTATCTAACAAAAATAAATAAGAAATTTAGAGAAAAAGATGCCATTTTCAGTTTTGACTTCAGACTGAGCAAAATAAAGAAAAATTGAATTCCAGAACATATTTGAAAATAAGATTAATAGAAAAATCAAGAGATGACCTAAAAATAAATTTAATTGTCGACTAATTCAAATTAAAAACTTTGGTATCACCGAATTTCAGCTTTAATGATGTCAGCTTTTCGTGAGTTTTTTGTATTAGTTTTAAAAATAGTTTCTTGTATTATTTTTAATAGAGAAAAAAATAAAAAGTCATCATGTTTTTCTTTAAGGAACCGATTGTTGTTCATGTAAACGGTAGAAGTTTAATGGTTGACGAATTTCCTGAAATAGCTTATGATTTTATTAATGTAAATACAGAGGTACAACGACTATACATATTTTAAGAGGCTGAAAATGCAGAATCTCTAGAATGAAATTGTTTCAATTCTAAATGTGCGTCTGTAGTTCACTGAACTTTATTGCTAATCAAGCATCTTTCTCAATTACAAAATGTCTAATGGTAGAAAATTTTTATAGAAAAGTTGGGAGGAAAGAAATTAAGTCATTCATATAACAGAAAAAAATATTGAAATATTTAACCTTTAAAAACTTTTAAATTTATCGTAAAAAATTATTGTAACCACTTAATTGGAACTAGTGTTATCTTCTAGTAACTTTACGGAACCTCGTTCACACTAAGTACATATTTGTTCCTATGTTGCATAACAAAATATATTATTATGTTTTTTATATCAAATCAATAAATATTTCCATAAGGAAAAGAAAATTTCGCAATATATATTAGGTTATATATATTGCGAAACCAATTAACCGCGATTTAATATAAAAACTTAAGTTTATTAATTATAAATTCCTTTATATAGAAAATTTAGATAAAATTATAAATATATTCTTAGTTTTAAGAATATAAAAAGAAAGTTCAAAATTAGCGTCTGTACACTCGAAATTGCAACTGTCATTTTATTTTTTTTAACAACTAGTCTTTCCAACAAATTGCTGCAAATTTTGTTTAATTCTGAAAAGATAACGGAATGACGCACGATTGATAATTTATTTTAACATAATCTCAAAGAAAAATAAATATTTATATTAACTGAGAATTTTTGCATCCTTAATTTAAAACAAGTCTACATTTATGTGTCTCTAAATTTCCTGAGAGTATCAGAGTTTTGTTGTATGTAAAAACTGCTAATATCTTGGAAGAGTAAAAAGCTGTCGCGGTTAGGTGAACTTGCTGCATGCCATTGTTTATAAATATGAAACGAAATTACGCAATTATCTCTACAAACCATGTCATCCCTTGAAATGGCAGAGGAATGTCAATGCCATGCTTATCTTCTTAGCAATTACTCTTACCCAACTGTTGTAGTTTTATCTTGATTTTTTATTACAGAGAATCTTAATCTTGACTCTTGACTTCTGAAACAGTCAGCGAGCTGTAAAATGAAATGGAACACCGTTGGTTACGAAGCATCCTTAAAATCACGAAAAAAATTCGTTGTGATAATGTTCTGAAATCAAAATTATATTTTATTTTAATTTGATTGAATTCTTCCTGAAATATCCAAGATGTTAAAACATGGGAATCCGAAAGTTCGAAATAATTCTTAAAAATTTTCGCCAGGCTTCGAGTTGCTACCATTTAGGATTAACTTTGATACTGGATAAATTTATTACGTAAATTGCAAAAATTTAAAAGAAATTTAATTAACAATTCAAGTAAAATTTAATAAATATATTATATATTCCAAATAACAATAAAAATTATTGATATACCCATGCGTATTTGGTTTCGGTTGTAAATTCAAATTATTTAAAGTGAAATAAAATAGACTTGTTGGACAAATATCAGAGCAATGTTTTCAATGGAGTTAATTCACATTATGTCATGAAGTATCTCACGGCATTTAGTTTCACATGCGTCATAACTCTAAACTTCGCAAAGAAATATTTTAAATGACATATTTTTTATATAAAAAACTGTTTAATTCTCATGAAGTAGATTATAAGGAAAGCTCTTCCTTAACAATTTCTGTGAAAATTTTAAACATTTTTGTATAAAGTAAACGACATTCATGAATATCCTACTGTTCCAACGACCCACAATCACCACAACAGTACTGACTACTGCTACTAGCAGCTCCTTTCTTCCCATGGTACAAACCACAAAAGCGACGTTTGTTCCCTCCAGTATATCTCAAAGCGAAACCGACAGTAAATATCCAATATTTCAAATATAGGTTAAGAATATTAATTTTTTAATTAATTTTCAACCGTAGTTCTAAATAACGTAAAAATTCAGCCAATAGAAATCAAAATTTATTTGACAAAATAGAAACTTTGGTTGTTAATTGTAATACATACATCTTTTAAAAAATCAATGAAAGGTTCTTAAGAACATTTGAGTTGAAGAACTCTTCATAAACCCCAAGATCAATTTATGATATTCACAAAAGAATATATGGATAGTGTCTCTACTTGATAGCAACACGACTCTGTTCAACATGAAAGAAAATGTCAAAATTAGTTTCGGAAGATCTTATCGCTGATTTATAAATTATGAACGCATTATTTGTAAATGCGTTACAAATCCCAAGACGATGAAGCGATAGAATTATACTTTTGTAGAAGATTACGAAAAGAGACGTAATAAAAGAACGCGGATGATATCTTGAAAACGGGTTGTGTGATTAGGTAAACTGATAGGGTGCGAAATAGTGATTTGGAAGTAAAAAACAATAGTGCTAGGAACATCCTTTTATCTTTTAGCTTGACCCTCTTAATTATCACATATTTTTTAAAACTCAACTGCAGGCTTCTTAAAATTTTAGCGTGCTCCTCCTCGATACTTCTAAAGCAAAAATATTAAAATGTTACTGAAAGTATTTTACTATATTACTCGCTTAAGAATACGTGAGGCAACTTTTAAGAGAATTTCGATTTTTAGAAGTTTTGACCTTCAATATTGATTCAAAATTTCAAAGAGGTCTGGAAGAATATGTGCACTGCCTTTCAGTGCTTCTAGTATATCGGCGCTACAATCATTCATCCAACTGGAAGAAACTCGATGATACTGTTTATGTTACACATTTTAATACATGAGATTTAGTTACGTTAGAATAATATTAAGGGATATGTTATATTCAGATAATTTTATTATTAAAACAAATATTATAACACTCTTACGTGTTATAATTATTTTTCAGCATAGGCAGATTGAGTCATCTTTTGCTTTAATTTAAAAATGCTAATGATATGTATAAACTTTCGTTTAAATTTTAGATATCAGTGTAAAATTTGTGTCAATTTCAGGTACTTAAATTTTTAGATATTGTTTCGTAAGAATATTCTATTCGGCAGTTTAGAAGTTGTTTGCAGGTATTTGTAATTAAAGTCATTTTGAAAATTGTCCTCAGCACAAATAGTTATTTATTTAGAAAATCTTTGTAAAACTTGTATGTAATTTATGAGACTGTTAGAATCTTTGTGTAATAATTTATCTCTGACAATTTCAGAATCTATTTAAATCGGATTCTTCTCTTTGATATAAATTTCTGTTTTAACATAGATCTAATTTCGATAAGATTCTTAATTAAAAAATACATGATTGAAAAACCGTAAATATTTAAGTAGCAAACTTCTTACCGTGTATTAAATTAGAACTAAGCTTTAATTTTTCTTGAAATTATTTTGTCATGACAACCTTGATGTGGCAACTTTGCAGAAAACTTCCTGCATAGTAACAAAGCATTATCGACCAACCCACTTTCAAAACAAGTTTGCTGTAAAGTTGCTATGACAACTTCATACCACGATTGCAAAATAAGTTTGCTGCAAAGATCATAGCACACTTACAAATAATCTTTGTCTCTGTTTTAAAAAACTTCCGATTTTTAATAACATCTCCTAGACCGTTTTTTCTTTTTATTAATTCTTTAAATCAATGATAATTTGTAAAAGAACTAACTTTTTTATTAAAAAAATTTTAAAAGTTTTTACATCTTTTTACTACATATAGAACTCGCACTTTGAAAAAAATATATCGCCTCTTTCTTAATGTTGAAATTTTAACGTTCATAAACAAAATTAAACCTAAAAACAGTCAATGTTTGTTGAGAAATAATAACTTACAACTTCTCCCATTTCAAAAGTCATTACTTTTGAACCCTAATTTCATAATTTATTCTACAAACAAAACGTAGTTATTAACGAAAATCGATATCTCTTTGACTTTAAATCATATTCTCAACACAAAATTTTAAAAAATTAATGAAATTAAGAAAACAGATTAAAATAAATTATATGCACGATCTATTAGCGCAATCTATTTTCTCCTCTTAGAATTTAGCTGGCCGAGTGGTTTGGACGACATATTTAGGAAGCGAAATGTCGGGGGTTCGAATCAGGGGTTGTCCTCGTACTTTGCTTTCGCAATGAGTTTGACACGGAAAGCTTGTGACAAGTTTCACGCGTGGGGACTAACTCGTTTGCGTTAACTTGTTTCAAGCTGCACTCTTGCCGTTTCTAATTTGTTGCAGATTTGCAGATTTGCAGAGCAAGATTGCTGCAAGCTAAAATTGCTGTCTGGAATTTTTCTTTAGCAAGTTGGAACCCAGGTATATAGGGCAAATAATATAAAAATTCCAGTTGAATAACACTGAGATTTAGAAACATATGGCCATTGCAGCTAGCAGAATTTCTGTTTATCTCTATGAGAATCAATATGACATTACATATATTTTCTATATATTGTTTTTTAAAACTTGAATTTTTCAAATATTGTATAGAATTTTTTAAATGTACTAGTAAAAGTAATATAAAATATTGTAAGGCAACTGTTCTGGGTATTAAGTAATTTAATATGCTTAATACCCAGGCATACTTATAAACAAAATATATAATTAAAATTGAAGTTCGACGATTCAAATTTTTAAAAAATAATTTGTAGAAAAGCCCTTAACTTTTTGATGCTCTGACAGAGAAACCCATAAATTTCTAAATATTAATTGTGTTCAGCTTGAATGTTTATATAAGGTGCCCAATATATCTGGTTTCCAAATTATAAAAGAAAAATTTTATATGTTTCGTATATGCGCAGTAAAAATACTTACTACAAATGATCATATTTCCTCTAATAAACAAAGTTGTTACTTCAAATTTTAATGCAGTGTTTCTCCTCCAAAATGTTACGAAACTCTGAAACTGAAAACTGTGTAAGTTATAAGAAGCAACTTTTAAGAAACCAACAAGAAAACATTTTTTTCGAATATGTATGCTATTTTACGGCATGTAAGTATTACGAACGGGAAAGAAATACAGAGTTAAAAGTTGCAATTTAATATCAGCCTTCTGTGAAACGGGTGAGACGGAAACATTTTCTTCTTCATCAATTTGTTGTCAGTCCCATAGAATTTTTCGTGACCGAACCCTCACTGTAAAATGTAAGTTGAATATTACTTCTTTCATGGTCAAAGTTTAAGGACAGTTCGTCAAGTATTTTAGGGAAAAATTTTAAAAAATGAGAAAATCCGAAAACATCCGTATACTTTTCATCATATAGTGTTTAACAGAGAAGGTATTTTGAGCATTTGTGACAGAACATATTTATCTTCATTCAGTATATTAAAATAACTATCACTTTTTTATTTCAAAATTTAAAAAAAAATTATTATATGAATTACGACAAAAATGGTATTACTTACATAGTCAATTTTCAAAGCTACTTTTTATTTAAGGAGATATTAATCGCGGTAGAAGTTAAAGAAAACAAAACGTATTTGCTGGTTAGATATATCAGTAGTGAAGATTTATATAATAAATTGGCTAAATCATCTGTAAGACAGTCGACGGACCTAACCGTTTTTCGAGTTATCTTTGTCTGCAAACCCGATAACCTGAGCAAGCTAGATGGATGAAATTCAGAATGCACTCTTAACGCCGAAATTTTAAATTTCTATAAAACTTTGGATAAAATCAATGTACAGGAAGTCGGTTTACCTTCTTGTATGGTGGGGACTACACGATAACTGTAAAACTCAAACAGTAATATGGACGCGCGAAACTGCCATATTTTTCATGACTAGAATTGTCAATATGTGTCAGAATGTGAACCACATCCATCGAAGATTTGATGTCCGTCAATATGCTTATTTCTGCGCTCGTGAATACAACAAGGAAGATTATTTCAGCTTTATATTAAAATTGTAGATATCTTTCTATATTTGGACTGAATTTGACAAAGTGTAGACTGCCTGTTTATTTGTGTGCCTTCGTGTATGTGAATGCGATATCTCAAAAGTGATAAGTTTTAAAAGCGAAAAGTGGTTTGGGTACAAAAATTGCCATTCTAGATCAATTTTCAGACTCAGTCGTTGAACGGGAGGCAGTTCGAAATACATTCACGATTTGCTTCAGTATCTTCAGGAAGAAGTTAAACAGAAAACGCGCCACATTATGAAAGTTTTTATACGACAAAGTCGAGAGGAGAACACTCCCAATTGTTTCCGACTAATCTTGTATCTATCCGAATTACTTTTATGATTTTGGTGCCAATTGTGGTTCACATTGTTTGTTTATTATGTTTTTTTATCCATTGATGACTGATAAGGAAGAAAGCACCAGATTACTTTTAAGTTGACGATGTCGTAAGGAATTTCTACTTTCTTATTTTATTTCATCAATTTTTTTGTGGAATTTATTATGAAATTTCTCGAAGATGTTGATAAATATATCCCATTTGCCAAATGATTTTATTGGCTATTCTTATATTTTTTCGTTAGCAGAGTTTGACCTACGTTACATGCTGTTAGACACTCTCACATAATACGTCACCTATCATGTCAATGTTGGAAATAACCGCGCATTTACATGTGAAATAAAAAAAAATTACTGCTTTTCACATCGAGTAATTATATCTTAGATAACGTGGAAAGTAACGTTTGCATGCAAATGTAACGTCATGTAACTTCACTCCATAAGGGTGGTTCTTCTACACACACAAAAGAAAATATGAATAACGCGTCTTCTTTAACTATCACCATTTGATGTTTAAAAAAGTTTGCTGAGGAAACGAAGGATGTCAACTTATGGAGAAAAGATTTTATTGAAATTAAAGACTCCCAATATTGCCGAATATTCAGCTGGTAGCCAAAGGCGGATAGTATTTTTTAAAATCTGTTCAATACAATTTTATATAATCTTTTCAATTTTCTTCTGGTATTCTCTATGTATTTTCTTCATCCAAAACGTTCTTTGATGAAATATTTTTTTAGTTTTTGTTTGTATTTAATCATTTTTCTACCATTTAGAAAACTTATAAAATATTTTATTGTCCTTTGACAGTAAAGCATTCAACAATGGTGTTTGTTGAAGCTATGTTTTGGAATACAGATAGAAGCTACTCAAAATACACACCAAGATTGACAATTTATGAAAGTATTGTAAGTAAAGTATCCGTTTGAAATCCATCCCGTACGATTTGAAATGAATATTTGAAAGGTAATATACTTAGTTGTTTAAAATAAGCTTTGTGTTGTTGCATATTTCTGCATGCGAAATATATATAAAACTAGGTATTATTAAGTATTATTGGTGAAGGATGATTGGTACAAATAGGAGGGTTACCATACGCCCGGATTTCACGCGCACGTCCGGATTGGCGTCCGTATCTTCAGAATGTCCGGATTTACGCTAGTAAGTGTGGCGAGAGAGGAATTTGGTTGTATTAGGGAAATTCTATTATATTCGAAAAAGCTGACGTCATTTCGTAAACGAGAGAAAATCTATAATACACGCAATAGCTGCAAACTCCCTTCTGCAATTCTTTTGTCGATTTTCAGAAAGAGAAACAGGAGGAACAGAAAGGCTATTCCTAGGGGATGCTTTAAAAGTATAGTCGTAAGATCTTCCATGATTTTCACCGATGGTCAATCTTGGTGTCGCGTTACGCTACAAATTGGAACTTGCAATGACACTTCATTTAAACACTTGGTAAGACCCTGCTGAATATGTTAACCAACGTTGGTGTAGTTAGAATTTGGGAGGTCATAAAGTAGAAATAAGGCGGCTTTCCTGAAAATTGGCTCTCTACTTCTAGTACCCGGCGTTCAACAGATTTAAAAGCAATAAATTGTTAATATCGCAAGCACTTCAAAAGTGATACGTACCATCGGGGTGTTCTTCGAATTGCACCCCCGATAGGAGAAATAGGAAATCTGATCTCTGATCAGCTGCAATCCGTAAATATAAAAGAATCTATTTGGACGAGATTAAAAGTAAGAAAGGATATTTTAGGAAACTATTCCCATTTTTTCCCGAGGAATATATTCGTTCGGGTTCCACACACTTGACCAACATATTTTGTGTTTATTTAATTGTTTGTAGTGGGATTGAGCAAGAAGTCGAGGTTGATCAACTTTTATTTTAACCAGTTTTTTGGTTGCGAGTACAAATAATTGCTTTAAAATTTCGTGGTTTTCCTTGCATTGATTCATATCTGAACGTAATTAGTTTAAAATTATCTTTGCTGAGCTTATTTAAAATAATAACTAAAATTTTAGTTAATGCAGAAAATATGAAAGTCTCCCTTTAAATTATTTTATTTAATAGTCTGAACAAACCAACATAAGGTTTGGTTTTTGCAAATGAAAGCCAAAACATATTTCAATTATTGTGTTGAAAAAACGAGCATCGTGATTTTTAAAATCTTAAAATCCATATGCACTTAAATGCTAAAGTCAATTATATAATCTTAATTTTTTAAAACATATTAATATGGTGTAATTATTTGTAAATCGTTTACAAACTAAAATACTGTGTAGGATTTCAGTGTAATGCATGTGCTTGAAAGATTTTCTAACCTTGGACTAGGCAATAATTTCTGTGAGTGTATATAAAATTGGTCAAAAAAACAAGGAAACGCATTTTCTTATTCAACTAAATATTGAAACTAAGTAAATAGAAACTTTAAAAAATGTAGTTTATTCTTTTTTTTAATTAAAAATAAAAATTGTATCTTCTTTGTATATTGAAGTCTTAACTTTTTTTCACTTCCTCAAACTTTGTGCTAGTATTATAAAAAAGGTCGTTGATGGGAAGTTAATATAACTTTATGCTGTATTTTGACCTTCTAATGAATTATATGATAATAAGTAATAATTAATTATTAGTGATTAATAAGTAATAAATAACATATTATTAATAATATATTGATACCTATATAATGTAATAATATGTTAATATCCTTCTATCTCCATACCGTGTCCGGATTTCAATGAAAAATTTATGGTATACTTACTTCGCGTTAAAATATCGTAAAGAGTTAAATGTTTTCCAAATGAAACTTTAATCCTTATAGAACGTTTCTTAAAGCTTGATATTTGTTAGCCATTATTAATGCATTGACCTGAATGAAGAATTATAGTTTGTGCAAGATGCACATAATTTCGAATAATGCTAATACATTTGAGATTCAACTAAAGCAGATTAAAATTTAAATAATAAAATATTAAATTCAACCGAATCGACTTTTATGACTGTCCGTTTAGGATATTATGTAAATATGCTAATTTTTGTCTAATTCTTGCAATATATTTTCTTCAACTGTCATATTACACATATAAAGTAAACTACAATATGCAGGGTAAGCAAAAAATAAATTCCCTACTTCAGAGGGCTCTAAAATGGGCTCTATAGGTCCAAATGAGATTAAATTTGAACTACAGATAATTCAATTGCTGCTCCCGACATTTATTAAAGAAAAACTATTAGTTACTGAAATTCACCAATAGATGGTGCTATAAAACAAATAGTATTTATTTGCATAAATGGAAAATCAGAAAAATCATTTGAGTTTCAACGCATGCCTTTTAAAATTATTCTTTTGATGAAAAGATGGCGGATTCTGCACAAGCATGAGTTACTTCTCTGCACGTCATGCCGACGTTGCAAGAAAAAGCGCTACTGGTTAAGTTTGTCTACCTGAACCATCAGAACTCCGTTGCAGCTGTGATAGAATTCTGTCGTATGAAGCAGATACGAAGAGGTCCAATGTCTCCATGTGCTCTCACAAGATGATACAGAAATTTGAAACAACTGGGCAACTTGGCATTCTTCCAGGTAGAGGACGGAAGCGAAGCCCGTCTTCTAGTGTTGAAGAAATGGCTACCGCGGTCGTTGAAGCCAGTAGTCAGTCGCCGCATGGTAGTGTGAGCGTGCCAGTTGTTTCCCGTGTATTGGATATGCTGCATTCCGCTGTACGATAACTCTTACGGTGATTTTGAGTCTTTATTCCAACAGAATGAAGCACCTATTGCAAGAAGGGGACTCGGAGGTTTTTACAACTTTTGCACTTGAGTTCCTTGTTCGAATGGTGGTTGACGTCACATGGCCCTTTAACATTCTGTGGAGTGACGAAGCCCACTTTTGCCTCAATGGGCACGTTAACTCCCACAATAGCCGAATTTGGACAGCGGAAAACCCTCACGCTATCCAGAAACAACCTTCTCATCATTACAAAGTTAGCATGAACCGTATCCACACCCGAGTATGATGTTGTTTTACTACTACCTTTGTCATTGAACCGTATTTGCTTGAAGAGATGGATTTTTGCAAATGGAATCTAAACCTGTTACGTCCCTAGGACAACGGTACCGTGATATGCTGAGGGATTTTGTAATCCCACATCTTCAACAGCGTGGATGACTTCAGAACATCATTTTTATGCAGGATGGCACACCTCCTCACATTGATCGTCGTATTGCTAAACAACATTTCACAGATGCACGTGTGATCAGCGAACATTTTCCAACAGCATGACCTTCTCGTTCTCCGTGTATCAACCCCTGCCACTTTTGGTTATGGGGTATCCTGAAGGGCAATATCTAAGGCCAGCATCTCTACCAGATCTGAAGGACAGCATTCAGGGCCATGTTCTTGATATTCCGGTGAACTCATTCGGGTAAGTTTTAATGCCACTTTTTTATACTATTTAACATTCATAACAGTAGTATTTGATATATATTAACAAAATTATAATTTAAATATTAATAGAGAATAAATTAAAATTAATTTAATTTAAAAGATTTTTTGCATTAAACTGAAAGGCGCATATGCAGCTATTTCAAATAAAATACAAGAAACGAAATTATTAATTCGAAATTTAAGTTGAAAAAAATAATAGAAGAAGTAAACAATAATAAAATGACATTAACATTCATACAGCACATTAAATGTTTTTCTGTGTACTATAGCGCCACTTATCGGCGGTTTTTTGTACTAATATTTTTCTTTGATAAATGCCAAGGGCATCATTTGAATAATCTGTAGTTCAGACTTTATCTTATTTGGACCAATAGAACGCATTCTAGAGCCCTCTGAAGTGGGAAACTTATTTCTTGCGGAACATTTATCAATGGAAAAGAGAATTTTTGTTCTAAACGCCAATACGAGGCTATTTATAGACTGAAAATTTGATTACGAAATAATTTAGAATGTATTGTTTGAACAGATTTGCATAAAAATCATTCACATTTGCATATATTTTCCGAAGATACTTCATACATTATAGCACGTATATAAAACAAATCATATAGACGTGCATAGATGTGTTAATAAACATACCACTATTTTAAAACAAAATGTTTGTATTTAAATTCATTTTATTAACTGATTTTAACAGATGTAGTTGTTATTCTCTTAATTTCTTTAATTTATAGCTTTGACTTTTATGTCCAAGCTGGTATAAAAATTATAATTAAAGTTGAAGTTATTCGAAAGGCCTAGGGAATAAATGACAAGGTACTAGTTTGTTTTCTGAATTTGTTTTTAAAACGCCATCTATTATCTGAATGGATGTAGCTTTATGATATATATTTAGAAACGGATGAGAAAATAAATTTCCGTCAGATTTCCATGTATGTTTGAAATACTGGACAACTGAGAAAATCGATGTTAAAATAATTACAAAATTTTTTAAAACAATTAAATTAGTATTTAAGAGAAAACCAAAAGGATTCTAAGAGACCCTTCTCTTCCCCAATTATATTCGTAACAAATTTCGTAGCTCTAATTCCAGCCATCTGTTCTGCATAATACATTGACACACATACAGATTCTCCTTTCTTATTAGCAAAGACATAAATATGATACAGCATTTTTAATGAAATCTTTTTACATATAGTTCTGCGATAGAACCATATAATAAGAACTCCAGCAGAAACCTTCTCCAGCATTTTTCATTACAATTTGTTGTGTCGCTATGTTTGCCGAAATTCTACAGCGATTCTTATTTCAAAGGCGAATTGAAAAGAAGCTGTCCCAAGTGAATACGCGAAATACTACGCGATGTTCTTTGCAAGAACATACGTAAACTGGATGCAACTTTTTTTATGCATTTTCCTGTTGAAAGAATCATTGAAAGCGTTTCTTTTACTCAGTTCAAGTGAAAGTTCCATTCACTCATATCTTCTGCTTAAATAAAGTGTGTTGCCAAAGCTGTTCAAAGTACAGGTAATTTCCAATAGGAAGCAATTCTGGGTAACACTGACGCATTTCAAGTTTAGAAAATAGCGCATTATGAATAATTAAACTAAATGGAAAGTCAAGAAAACAACTAAGTAGTTTTTCAAAAAATTTACTTACAGAAAACAAAAATTAAAAAAATATTAAAACAGAAAGAAATATTTTGTTGTTTTCCTGATTGAAAACATGGCACAGCGTTTGATTTCTCGAATAAATTAATGACTTATATAAGTTATTTATTCATAAAACACTGAGAATTATAAGAACGGAGGTATTTAGATAACTCAAACAAATAAGAAATATGGAAAAGAATAACCTTTTTCAGTTTTGACATCCAATTAAGCAAAATAAAGAATAATTAAATTCTAGAATATATTTCAACATTACTTAAATAGCAAAGACAAGAGATGACAAGAGAAATACATCTAATTACCGACGAATTCTAAGTAAAAACATTCGACTTACCATTCGAACATTCGAAATTCCACTGCAATAATGATATCAGCTTATACGAGAGTCTGTTATAAAAAAGTTAGTTATAAAATAAAAAGTTCCCAGATTTTTTTTCAAGTTATAGACTGTTGTTCATGAGAAAGATATAAGACTGATATATTTAAAAAATCCTGAAATAACTTATGATTTGAATAAGGTAAATATTAACGTGTTACAACTATGCATACTTTAACAGGTTGATAATACGGAATCTCAATAATGAAGTTGTTTTAATTCAATATATATGTCTGTAATTCGCTGAACTTTATTGTTAGCCAAGGTTCTTTCTGAATAAAAATGCCTTATGTTAGAAATTTTTCAAGAAAACTTGGAGTGGAAAGAAATTAAATCATTCAGGTAAGTATAACAGAGAAAATGCTAAAATATTTATCTTTTAAAAGTTATTCAGTTGCCTGTAGAAAATGTTAGTAACCACATAATTTAAATAAGTGTAATCTTCTAATAACTTTACGGAATCTCCTTCACACTTTCTTAATATTTGTTCCCCTGTTTCATCCTTATGGTTGTTATATGAATGTGACCTCCAGCTATTATTAGATGCATCATTTTGGCCTGAGGGTTGCCTTATCACTGAGTTTTATGGCAAACTTAGAAAAGACCAGATTTCTCAAGCAGTTACTTCTGAATCACCCGTCAATCTTCCCGAATCGAATTCATCAACACCCACAGTATCGAAATGACTCTCTTTGTTTTATCAAAACGTACGTGGTCTTCGCACCAAAACTTCTGATTTTTACAGTTCTGTGGCTTCTGACGATCAAGATGTTATTTTAATTACCGAGACCTGGCTTTGTGAAGATATTGACTCTTTAGAACTTTTCGGCGATAGATACCAGGTATTCCGAAG
Source organism: Araneus ventricosus (assembly GCA_013235015.1). Lineage (NCBI taxonomy): Eukaryota > Metazoa > Arthropoda > Arachnida > Araneae > Araneidae > Araneus > Araneus ventricosus. The sequence goes on from BGPR01003219.1 coordinate 142,896, forward strand.
GGACCGTGGTTCTTCTTCAGATTCATGCAGACGTGGTGGAGGTGTTCTTATAGCTGTTAAAAAGTGTTTTAATCCTTGTATTTTGGACCTTCCTGGATCGAACCTCGAGGCAGTCTGGCTATCAATCAAATTAAATCACAGGCAAAAAATGCTTGTTTGTGTTGTTTATTTTCCGCCCTCCTCTCGTGCCGACACGTATGCTGAATTTTTTGATTGTTTTGAAAATTTTGGTTTTTTTGATAACATTTTAATCTGTGGTGATTTTAATTTACCTATATATGACGATTTTGGTAATAACAAGAACCCACTTGTAATCGAATTATCCAACTTTGTGAATCTTTACAATTTAGCTCAATTTAACAATACTTTTAATTGCAATAATAAATTTCTTGATTTGATTTTAACTGATATTGATTTTAGTCATATTTCTGTCTGGCACAGTGATAAACCTTTGGTTCCCGAGGACAAGCATCATCCTGCTCTATAAATTTCCATTTGTTTTGTTGCTGACCACCCCAATAGGAAGAATGTGAAAATATCTAGATATGATTTTAGAAGGGCTGACTTTTTGGCTATGTGGTGTTTTTTCCGTGAGATTGACTGGAGTTTTCTACTTAATTTTAATAACATTGACAAAGCAGTTTTTAGCTTTTATGACTGTTTAAATGATGTTTTTAGTCGTACTGTTCCTTTAAGACAAACTGTTACTAGGAGATTTCCCTTCTGGTACACAATTGAAACCAGAAGATTGTTAAAAAGGAAAGCCAGGGTCCGAAGGTTTGCTTTGAAATGTGTAAATCATGATTCAGTCGATGAATTTAGAGCTCTACGCTCAGCTGTTAAGTATAGTATCCAAAAAGATTATAACACATATCTGCGGCTCACTGAGAAAAATCTAATTTCGAATCCTAAAAAATTTTGGTCTTATTTTAATAATACAAAGCACAATTCACCTAACAGTTTATACTATAATAACGTGTGTTATGAGAATGATGATGATATTGCAAATGCTTTTGCTGACTATTTTAATTCTGTATTCAAACCTAGCTCTAACTATGATATAAAGAAGGAGTTCAAGAGCAACTGTGTCGGTGATTTGGTTAAAATCGACAGCGTTACTTATGATGACGTGGTTTTGGCAATTAAGGAATTAAAATCTTCTCTAACTGTTGGTGTGGATAACATTCCTTCTTTTATTATTAAGGGTTGTGCAGAGTTTTTCATTTATCCCCTTCTTATTTTGTTTAACTTATGGTTGAGATCAAACGTATTTCCTTATGTCTGGAAGCAAACAAGAATTATTCCTGTTTTCAAAAAAGGAGATGCACCAGATTGTAAAAATTATCGACCCATTGCTATTTTAAGTCCCATGTCTAAGATTTTTGAAAGTATAATACATAAAAGACTTTTCCACCAAGTTAAGAACTTAATTTCTCCATCTCAACACGGTTTTATTCCTAAACGTTCAACTACCACTAACTTATTTTGCTTGACAAATAAGATTATTTCGTCATTTCAAATTGGCTCACAACTTGATGTTATTTACACCGACTTTTCGAAGGCCTTTGACTCTATCGATTTTGGCATTCTTTTAAATAAGTTGCATGGTCT
>BGPR01003220.1:0-18659 GCA_013235015.1 Araneus ventricosus
CGTTTTCACGAAAAATCTACGGCGCGGATCCGAACTGCGCCTTTCTTATGTTGCGAAGTTGTGACGGGAGTTTCTCGCATTTTATGCAATTGATAAATCCCACCTAGACCAGAACTATATTTATGAATACAATTTCGTTGTTCTATGCGTACCGTTTGCTTCTGTGCATGAAAATATCTTTTAATTAGCTGGATTGGGAGATGAAAATATTAATTAGAATAAACAATCACTACAGAATTATCATTCCGTCGATACATAAATACTTATCCGACATATTTAAAATACCCCCCCCCCCCCCCCCCAGATTACAGATAAAAACGAATTATTTTTTTTTCGCCAAAACTAAAGCATTAACCTTTTAACAAGAGAAGGGCGTTTCCTTTCCTAAATTATAAGACAATTGTCCTTTCCATTTTCCTTTCAATGGAAACTCACAATAGAGAAATCCCTTCTTTCACAGAATAGTCACGACTGGCCAATGTTCCCAATTGGGAACATTGGCCATTGGAATTATAGCAAACGCGTTTCTTATTTATATAATCATATTTTATATGTTATTAGTATGTGCACGGATTTTCAGAAATTTTGGATCGTATTTAATTTTTTAGGAATTTTCATGCTACACACAAATTAAAATGCAAAATAAGCCCATTTTTTAGAATTTCTGTACATTGCCCATTTTATATCTGAGACATAATTTGTCTATCAAAAAATCATGCTCACTTTCAACTATAATTAACATTTTTTTCAAAACAATATAAATGATATTTTATTTTTAAATGAATTTTCAATTCGATGTTCCCAATTGGAAACATTGGCCTGTAAACGGCTAAAGCTCCTTAATGAAATTACCTTTTGATTGGCGCAGTTTAGCCAAAAATGGCTCTTGCGCCATTAAACCTCAACCAACCAACCTTAATGAAATTGATCTAATTAAAGTGATCTAATTATTTTTATTATAATTATAAAATTCCACTCACATGACTAGCTTGAATTGAGTAGTATGTCGAGTTGCAAGCAGCAAAACTTCTTCCTTACGTGAATAGCCTCTCTTCTCAACTGCACTAATGCGACTTGTGATCTGACCGTTATTTTGGAGGCAAAACATATCGAGAGTTGCCTTTAAGTGATTTGGAAATTTCTTTCATCCATATTTGTTAAAAATACTAAGGAGTTGCCCAGTTGCCTACTGCGCCCAGTTCCCCAGCCTTACTCTATAATTTTAATTTTAAAAAGGCTTCGATTTGCCAAATTGTAGGGCGTTAATCAAAGAACAGTTGACTTTGTTGTCTCCTCCACTATTTAATTAGGCAGGTATTTTATTTAGACCATAGGCGCTCAAATTCCTGGTTTTGGGTGGGGCGCAAAATAACTCTAGCTTGTTAAGATGGCCCTGGTTGTCACTGTGCTTTGGCAGTTGAGGGTGACCATACACCCCACTGAGCAGACAATCTATGGCACTCTGGTCCAGATTGATTTGCTTCTGTTCACCATCACCAATGCGTTACTTACTACTCAATGACGGTAATTGACTTTGCATTTCATTTGCATGATTGAACAACTGTTTTTCACACGTCGTGTGCGTTTCTGCTGTTCTTGTTTGATAAAAAAATCAAATGTTTCTCTTTGTAGCTTCATATTTATTTCGAAATATCTCCTGATTTTTACGAGAAGTGTATTTTAATGTATATGGGGAGAATACTGTTGCAAAAATCTATCTGTGGGTGTATGGTGTGAACGGTCCAACACGCAGGGTAATGAAGAATGAAGGTTTATTTACAAATATGCAGGAAAACACGTTGCACAGGTACAGGAAACAATAGTTCTTGCACAGATTAGCAATGTAAACAGACAACAATTCACACGTAATAACAGTTCAACACTTTGATATTTAGCAACACAAACAGTCAGCAAATAACTAGTAACGACAATAACTGCACTTTCAATAGCGCTCAGCTCACCAGCTTCCTAGCTCGCACTGCCGATAGAACTCCAAAGACGTTCGCGCTCCAAGGCGATCCCAGTCGATCAACACCCACCGTCGTCCAAGCGCTCTCCTTATATAGTTTCCCCGGCAGGCCGTGACGATGATGAATGATCTAGCACTTTCGTGGCGTATATTCTCTCCTAATAGAAATATCGAGAAGATTCCAGCACCTTTGAGATCCCATATTTCGTCGCCAAAGTCGCCAAATTTGTCGCCAAGATCAGGGGTCCAGACGTGGCTACTGTCCGTCATCTCATACTTACCCCTGTAAAACTCTCTTCCCAACCATAAGACTTACATTTCTGGGAAGCGACTTTCCATGTTTGTAACAATACATAAAATGGAATATGCAAGAAAATACTTCGTTTCTAATATTTAAAAAAATAAATAAAAATAAAAAAGTCTTATTTTAAAAGAAAATCTAAGCCCACAGAATTTGTGCAGTATGTTTGAAAAGGGTTCAATCAATTATGAAAAATTAATTAATACAGCTTTAAATGGACTAAAACGAAAAGTAGAGTTAAATGAAAAATCTAGTTGACCTACACTTATTAGAAGAAACTATAACAAAATCCTTTAGCTGTAGGAAAGAATTAAAATGCTGTAGCAGATGACTTTATATAACGGCAATGAAGAGGAATTCATTGCCGTGGAAAAACAAACATTTAGTTAGAAACTGCAAAAAATGATAATTAGATTCTTAAGAAAGAGGCAGCAAAAAATATTCAATTGATGCTATCATTTTCGATAAAATAAGTCGAACGGTTTTTTTCTTTCTCTTTCAAGTTAATTTAATCATTTTTCCATGTTTCCATTTCTTTTAACATTTTTTCATTAAATAAACTGTTTCAAACGCCAAAAGAATCAATGATAAAATGATGATTGACTTCCTATTTTAGCTCAGAAATATGTGAATGGCATGCATTATCTAATGCCAAGTTGTAAAAATCAAACAAACTTCAGAAAAAGCAGTCTTTCATGAAGTAATTGAAAGGCTGTTATCATTTAATATAGTTCAAGACGTTTCTAGTGATAAGAACCATTTAAACATTGCGGATTTTTAAAAGGATAATATTCGAAAAAGAAAGGCTCTTGAGTATCATCTTTCAAAGTGCTTTTGAGCCAAATTTGGAAATTTGATGATAAAATGTCGGCAACTAGAGATATTAGATGGGATGACTATATATATGTTGCATGTAAAGACGAAACTCAGTGTGACTTTCCGCAGTGAAAGTCGACATTCTCATGTAAATGTTGACATTCACGGTGAGAATCACATTCTCCAAATGAATGTTGACATTCACCGAATGAGAATCGACATTCTCCAGATTCGGTCTTTCACATTCTCTCTCAATAACTCCATCACTTAATTTTGCACATTCTAATGTAATATTTTAAAGTCTTAATGTAAATCCAAAATCACTTTTCTGAAACTCAGTTTTACGTTTCCATTTCCCGGTTAGGTTTATTAAATCTCTCGTTTTTGGTATATTTGTTGCTAAAAGAATATTCTAAACCGTTTCCACCCGCTTCCGATATCTGCGACTTGTCGCCATATTTTCCTAAAACACTTACGTAATATTACTATAAAATGAGCTATTATTCCCTTCACTTTGATCACGTGTCTATCTGTTAAATCCCTACCTGGGAAAAGGCAGGGATCTTCTGTTCTTTTATGACTTGACTTGAACCAAGGATGTGCATTACGTTTCCGATCACTCTCCCATAATAAAGTAAATTTAGAATAACTCGACCTGTTTTGTTATGTAACGACTACAACAACAGATACATTTGATATATAACACACACACACACACACACACACACACACACACACACACACACACACACACACACACACACACACACACACACACACACACACACACACACACACACACACACACACACACACACACCGCACACATATATATATATAATATTTATTTCATCATTTGTAGGATTTTCGCTGACATTGATATATATGTTAGATTCCATATCTGGATTGGCTTTTCATAGTAATGGTTTTAATCTTATTAGCTCTGTATTTCATTTATTGGTGAATAATATTAGGTTATGACATATTAATTCTGGTAAATGGGGTTTAATATGTGGGTGTATATGATGAAAATGTTATTTGAGTTTTAATGGTTTAAAAAATATATAACTATATATATATATATATTTAATTAGGGTGCAAAGAAGTTACAACTAGAATCAGGTTTAAATAATCCCTATAAAAAATCCCTTTTAATTTTTGTGAGCATTGTTCCCTGAGTCACCGCCAAGTGTACATGACATAAAGGCCCTTTGAGAGGTAGAGGAGAGCAAGCAGATCGACACCGAGTCTCGCGAAAGAGAGACGAATTGACTTGAGCTGCCGCGAAGGGGTCAACACAAAGCCAGCTACTAAGCGCGAGGCATCTCTGAGGAGGGTACACGAAGGTGACCAATAGCAATACAGCTATGAAATATCTTCTGTAAACATCGCATTCTAGCTTTACCATCATTCCCGTCCTTAATTCTGAAATAAAGGAATAAGTTGTTTCCAGTGGAGTGATGGGCTTCAGTTCGAACCATCACACCCACATTATTGATAGAAAATTTAATACCCTGAAAAATTTTCACAGAAATATTAACAAGGCAACTATAATATTCATCAGTCAAAAAATGTTTTCAAGTTTCTCAGAATAATTCTCCTCCAAGTGCATTGAATTTTTAAGATCATCGTTCTTCAGTCATATCTGCACGAAAATATCAGTTTCTTTTAAATATTAAAATGTCTATAATCCCTATTCCTATTTGTCTGTTATACAAAAATTCCCCATTTATACGGGCATTTGTCACGATTTCTGAAAAATTCAGATCATTAAAGAAATCTATAACTTAACTTTGATTGAAATAAAAAATTGAAATGTAATAAAAAGTTTCTTTTTTTCAAATCCAAGAATACTTATTGGACCGTGTCAAAGTCTGTAAACGGAGTGCGAATTTATCAAACGTTAAAAATCAAATCTTTTTTACTTAACAGATAAAGGATTTATGTTTCTGTTTAGTATTTTGCGCCCCGTTTTGTACTTGCTATTGTAATGCATTTGCACTCGTTTCGCAAATGATATTTTCCCCCATGCCCTGTACATATTTACACAAAACCCCAATGTGGCTATGAACTATCTTCCTTCTGTAGTAGAAGCATTTTATAGTGTTTCCTCAAACAGCTTGCTTTTCTCTTCCATGCACGCGCGTCCCACTTATTGGGGATCTTCGTGATTCCTGGTGCAGGAGCATAAAGTGGTATTGAAGTAATGTTTTGGCTGGCATGATATACAACTACTTTGTATATTCGACCTGGCCAGTTGAATAGCCTCACGTAATATGCCAGAACTTCTTTCCGATTCTCATCCAGTAGTTCATACATTCATAGTTCCCAGTTGCATAAATATGTTATACACTATTGTATTGCATTGAGCAACATTGTATAATTTTGCATAATACCGTATAATAATATATAATAGATGAAAAGTTTACAAAATCTTGTATTATGTTGTGCTACTTGGGTTGTTCCAGCACGATGAAGGCTTGTCTCACTTAATCAGTAGCGTCAAATGTTACCTCAAAGGTATTTACCGTTGCCACTGAATCGGACGGGTTTTATATATTTTTTAATTCGACATGAATGGATTTTTTTCTTTTGGCGACATATTAAGAGCATGGTCTGCGAAAGTTCCATTGAGCCTGATTTCCAGAATGGCATTTGCTGCTGGAAATGACTGAGATCTTTGATAGTGGACGCCAAACCATACGCTCCTGCAATGAACTTCGGATATCTATCGGTAGTCATAATTTTCAGCCCCTACTGTTAAAAGTTGAATTATTATATTTTCCTTTTGATTATATGTTTCTTACGTACTAGCGTTTACAAGCGCCATTCCATAATAAAATCTACTTATTTCGGTCCTTCTGAATCGCGCAATTGAGTCAGGAAATGGAGCTTGAGTCTTCTTTCTTCTCCTTTTCAGGGTAAAGCCCGATGCTTCAATGGCACTTCTGTATCGTTTCACGCGGGCCAAAGACCGTGCGGGGACCGGCATCTTCACATTCATCGTCACCAGATCCGTGACTCGCGACTTCCACCGGGATGCCACCACCAAAGAGTTCACTTTTGGCTATCATCGATGGGTCGTGAGTTTCAACAGGTCGGACTCCAAGATGCTCGGCGTGCACCTCATTCTGAGGAATGCCTCGGCTGGAACCCGATGCTACGTAGACTATACATTCTCGCTTCTCAACAGAGAGCACTTCAGCAAGAATGAAATCTTCTTTGAAAAGGTAGGTGGCTTTGTATATCGATTGCAAGTTATACATTCTGCTTCATAATGCTTTTAGGATTTAAATAAAACTATGTTTGCAAAAATTTGATTTCGAACTTATCACTTAGCTTAATGTGAATAATTTATCTTGGTTCATAAACATACCACATGTCTTAAATTATTAACTACAATCGGTTCAATTTTTAGTTTTGCTCCTTTAAAATTTTAAATTTCAAAAATGATGAGTTTTTCTGCAATTAATCTTTGTTATTTTTACAGTCATCTTAAGGCAATGATTCAGTTCGAAACGACTTTTGTCGATTAAAATATTTATAAATTTTACGGTGATTCGATTCTAACATTAGTAGAGAACCATAGAGCTGAATTAGAGAATAGTTATTATCCAAAGAAAGGATTGTAGATAACTTATAAATTGTAAAAATGCGGGCAATAATGTGAAAGATATGCAGAAATGTTTAGTTCAGTTTAGTTTAGTAGTATTAAAGTCCCATTTTGAGGAGGCACGAGGGCTGTTTGGAGGCGGAGTTTTGAATCGTGGTCAGACGATGAGAACGATACATTGAGCCGGCAACTCCCTTCAGAAAATACAACACCATACCAGCTTGAGCACATATGAATCTCAAGATTAGATGTAACTTTTAACAATCCCACATACATGATGAGGCTTTGGTGGAATTGGGTTGCAAACCTGAAGCCCTCAGGTCCCGAAACGAGGCCATATCAACAGGACACAAATTCCTGATATGGAGAAAGGAGTGAACAAGTTCTAGGGTTAACCGTAAGATATGAGGTTTTAATTACTAGGCTTCTGATAATTAAAACCTCAGGTCTAAAGATAGACATTTATAATTATTTCTGAAACAACATTTTTTATTTCCCCTGAAACAACAGCACAAAAATTATCTTGTATTCGCAATTGACATTTTCTGGATAGCAAATTATTTGTCTGGCAGTAATCCAATAAATACTAATAGTACGTGGAATACCTCAGAAACTTCTTTTCAAATCGCATTTTGCACGTAACAGCTGTTGAGAAATGTTTTGGATTTGCATAATGAAACGATTACTATACACAGTGATGAGAACTCCTTATCAGGGTGCACATAAAATGGTGGACTTATTTTAATGCTACACAGATTGTGAGAATGGTCCGTTCGGGCACTGTTGCATCTGCTCCTGTTGAATTCCCTGGAGTTTCTGCATCCTGAAGAATCTGAACACTGCCTTCAAATTCTGTTAACATTTTTCTTAGTTCTTTCAATACGATAACTTTTTTCTATCTTTTAACCCCTCAAATCTCGCTCCCGTGATATTCACGTGCATCGAATTATCGCATTTTTAGGCTTATAAACTAAAATTTAATCATTAATTAGTTTTATAATTTGACACAAAAATTACTCAGAAACCATAAGCATCTCAAGTATTCTACGCCTTCTTAGATGAATGAAAACGACAGCCCCTTTCCGAAACAGGAGGGGTCATCTTATTAGATAGCAAAAAAAAAGAAAGAAATCCTTAAGGGGTTAAATCACCTGATTAATATAGTGGAGGAATTTCATTTTATACTTGTGAACTAAAAATACCAACAAATACATGCAGAGAAAATTTTAATGTGTTAGAATTTGTTACAAATTTTTCTTAGGTTGTTTCATTTTTATTGTCAAAAACTGCTAATTTGCTGTAACCTCAATTTTCAACAACTGTATTTGTATATTTGCTTCTACCAGCTTTTTCAGCTGTGTCAGAAGCTTCGTAGAATACTTTATACAGCACAAAGACGAAAGTTTATTCATAAAAAAATATTAAAATAATTAACAGAACCATTACTTTTACATTGAATATTCTTTCCGAAATTGGTTTTCTATTTTCATTCTGCGAACGAATAATTTTCAATCATGAAAGTTACTGCGATTTCGTCTTCCGCAGTTTATGAGTGACGCGTATAAATTCTTTTTAAAAGCATGTTTAAAACTGTTTGGTTGCCTGAATAAGATCACATGATGGCGATAACGTTTCAGTCATAATGGCTGAATTATAAAAATGATTCAAGAATACGGAAACCTTGTTAAACCTCTTTTTGATTTACCCGAGTTCACTAAAATGCTGGAATTCAAAGATATGAAGCTTGTTAAATGGCTAAAAGTCAAAAATCCCTTTATTAAGTTGGGAAAAATCAGTTGCATAGGTTTGATTAATATATGCATGGATTAGTTTTTAACTCCGTGGTTGTGTAATTGAAAACAGAGACGTAAAGAATCATGTGAGTAAATCTCGTTTATTCCATAAAAGTTTGCTTCCGGTTGGCTGTTGGCCACTTTGATCTTTTGACATTTTCCAGGTAACAAATAAATGCTTCTATGTAGTGAATATTGAACTATTATAAGAATGTTTACAGCTGTAGTGAATAATTCACTTTAATAATTTTTTAAATCTTACAAATGCCTATTTCCCACCGAGAGAAAATATTGAAACTGTTCTAGAGGAATTGAAGGATTTTGACTTTAAAAATTTCTTTAATCTCTTGTGGGTGACTTTAATTGTCAATCTAAGGAATGGGGCTACAGCTAGGACACACAAAGAGGTCGAATTTTTGCCGAGTTCGTCTCCACCAATAATCTTAATATTTGTAATTTTAAAACTTACGGACCAACTTTTATTTCTTTCAGACATGTGGGGCTCCCAGACTTAACATTAATAAACTCTTCAATTAAACATTATGTAAACAAAATGGGGTGTACTGGGCACTATATCGCTTAGCGACCATAAATATATTTATATAAAGCTAGACTTAGAGGATTTCCAGGAAAATATATTTTATTTAAAAACTAGATTTGGCTTCAAAAATTTATTTTTAACTTCAGAAAGCATTGTAGCCAACTTAAAAAAGATTGTGCTAAAGTACAGAATACAATTGAACTTAATGAATTTTTTATTGTATTTATTGAAATAGTTTCAACGTGTGCTTTTAAAAGTTTTAAGAAGAAGCCAAAAAGAACACCTGGAAAATTTCGTTTTCGGACTAAAGAACTTAGTATGCTTATAAATAGAGTAGGTAGACTATATAAAAAAATTTAAAAGCCTCAAAAGGATATTGATACCACTCAAGAAACAGTCCAGGCCGCGGACCTTGCTTATGAAAAAGAAAGAGCTTGTTTTAAAAAACTTCTTTTGGAAACAAAAAAGTAGACATGGGAGGAATACGGCAAAAACTATAATGAAAAATTTGGTTTTTTGTTTAAATTGGCTTTTGGCAAAATAAAATCTAAAGGAGAGCCAAACATAATTCTAGATAACAATCCCAATAGTGCAGTCACAGAAAAAATGCAATTTATGATCAACCAATTTTTCCCGGGTAACCCTATTGATTTTAGTACTATTCACAATCCCATTATTGAAGAAGTTACTCCTTTAAGCATTAAAGAAGTTGAGACTGTTTCTTAAAAATTTAAAGAAAGGTAAGGCTCCGGGCCTATATAGATCAAATAGATTAACAGATCTGGACCTATACTGTTGATTTTAATAAAAACTTTTTATTGAATGTTTTTGACACTTGTTTTAGATCTAATTATTTTCCATTATACTTAAGAAATGCCAGGGTTTTCTTCCTGTTAAAAGATGGGAAAGACCGTGGCTTATGTTCTTCTTACCGACCAGCCTGTCTTCTCCCAACAATTGGAAAGGTATTGGAAAGACTCTTCTTAAATAGATTTCAATACTGGTCGAGGGAAAATAGTATTATTCATCATAAACAATGTGGCTTTAGAGAAGGCAGAAGCTGCGAAATCGCCATTAATGTACTAATAAATATCATTAAGCTTCACAAATCACAAGAGGACACTGACCTAATTTCCCTCGGCATTAAAGCAGCATTCTGAAGACCTGGCGCTTATTACATGGGGCAGGACAAGAAGAATTTTACAAAATAACACTAATGACTTTTTGGCAAAAATATCCTAGACTATCAAGCCTTAAACTTGAACTGTCCCCAGAAAAGTGCCGGGCCATAACATACAGGGCACAAATCACCTACGGACAGGGGTCGGGCAAATCTACTACTCTAAAAAGACTTCCTAGTTTTTATTTAAATAATAAAACCAGTAAAAAAGCTGCCACTATTAAATATTTGGGGATTTTGATAGACGATAAGTTAACATGGACCGCCCAGATTTTAAACTTACACAACAAAGCTGATATTTTAACTAAATATTTTAATCAAATTATAAAGATCAATTGGAGAGTAGACAAAAATATAATTAAATATTGGTATGATACGGTCATAGATAAAGCCCTTATTTATAGGACTGGAATTTCGGAAGGGTCCTTAAACACCAAGCGTCTACACTCCATTCAACGAATCTTCTTAGTGCTATTTACTAGAGCTTACGGGACAACATCCACTAATGTCCTGAATGTCCAGATTGGCATTCCCTCCCTTCACATTGTGGCCAGAGCTATGTACCTTAAGTTCCAGATTTTGGTGATGCGCTCCAGGGAAGCTCAACTTTGACTTAATATTGATAAAATTGACAAATTTATAAGGACTTCCGAAATTCCACCCGAAAAAAATAATAGAGCTCACTGGCAAGATAAATGATAATACTTATGATGTGTACACGGACGGATGTAACACGTTCTCTGATGAACTTGACGTTTTTAATATGTCTGATGGTGCTTTTAAGTCGAAATGTTTGCATCTTTTAAATACGCGATATGTTTTATTTTGCCTTTCTACAACAGTTTAGATTTTTGTGCTATTTGATTTTCCGTGTTTTTATGTATTCGATCAGTTTTTAATGTCTTTTTATAGGTTTCAATTTTCGTGCTCTGTTTTTGGCGCCGTGTTTGTTTTATTTTTATCTTAAGTGTTGCAATTATTTTTTTTTCCTTTTATCTCAAGTGTGTATTTACGTTTTTAAACTTTTAAACTCCTGGTGTGTTTTTATTAGACTCGGTGCTTGCGTGTTTTGACTTTTTGACCCTTGTCTTTTGGAAATGAACTTTAACTTTTTTTAAAAAAATACCACTTTTGGTGTCAGGGTGTGTTTTAAAGTTTTTGTGATTATGTGTTTTCGTTTTTAATTATATATACGTTTGCATAAGTTTTATGATTTTATGTATTCTCTGTGTTCTACTTTTTGCTTTCTAAGGCATTTTTTTGTTATTTACTCGTTGTGACTTTTGTTCTTTGTGTGTTTGTTAGCACTCTGTAAATGGAGTTTTCTCTGTAGTGTGCTTTTCTTTAAATAAAATAAATAAATCCAGAATCAATAATGAAACTGGATTCACCGCGTGCATCTTTAAAAACAACGAACCATATAAAGACTTCTTACATAAACTGAATCCAACAAATTCTGTCTTTCAGGCCGAGCTGGCTGCGATTGGCTTCGCTGCCGGCTGGGCTCTAGAGCATAATCAACTAGTAAATATTCATTCTTGTATTTTACTCATTTGGATACACTTTGGGCGCTACTCTTTTTCAGTATTTTGAATATTTTTCATGTTTGCTCCAGATCTGGTGACTAAAAGCAAACAAAATTGAATTAATTTATGGTTCTCTCCAAGTGTACTATCGATTGGGTGACGTATTTGGTTGTTTTTTTTCTTGTGTGTGTTTTAGTTTACTTAATTTATTTTTTGTTTTTGCACCTGTTTCACAGTGTTTGCAATGTTCTGCGCAGTGTTTGTGATGCTTTTGTGTGTGTCGTGTCATATTGCTTTCTTTGTATTCTTTTATATTTCCCCACCAGTCTACTAAAGGCCTCACACTCTTTCGGGTTGACCGGACCGGTGTGAGTTTTTAATAAAAAAAGTTGTAATGAATAGCTGTTTGGACCATGATAGAGGAAAAAAAAATAGATCAGAGTGGAGGTTAGACAAGAAGTAACACTTTCTATTTAAAGTAGCCTGTGGTTAGTTTTGGGATCTTATCGACTTTTTTTGTTATTTGCCATGAAGTTGAGGGATTATACAGAATTTTAAGCTTGACAGTAGTTGCTTTATCATTTCAACATTTGGAAGGTTTCACCGGCTTTTTGAAGTAGTTTTGAGTACGAACTTTTGAAATGTAACGTTTCTTTAAAATGTCATTACATAATTTTTATTTGATTCGCTAAGAAATTTATTTGTGCCATTAATAACCATCTTAATATAGTTTGATTAATTGAATTACACTGAAACCACTCTATAGTGGCCATTCTCTGTTCCTAGGAAAGTTGCCGCTCAGATGGAGCGCCGCCCTAAAGGAGTTTCATGTTTGGAGATACAAAATACGTATTAAAACAAGCCCTAATTCGTTATTTTTGATGAAGATAATTTTAAGAATCACCTAAAGAAAAAAAGAATACAGAAAATTTTTGAAAAAAGATACAATTTATATTTGCTTAGATTTTTTTGGCTTTTTCAAAGGTAACGTTTTCATATTTATTTTTGTTTAAAAGATAAATCACTAATAGTTTCTTCGTTGAGGAATGGACAATAATATCTTCTATTTTTCCTAAAGTCTAATGAGTTGACAGTTTTATTTGTTGATGATCGCAACCCATATCAGCAGCTTCTTTTCAGAGTCTGAATCAGTGACTTAAAGACACAAATGAACTCTTGAGTGGCCAATCCCGGTAGAGACCGGCCCGAACAAAAGCGGGGCGTGGGTAAAAGTTGATTTCCGGGGCCTTGAAACTAATTTCGTGAAACAAAATAATAATGGATTGCTTTTTGTTATTTATTACATTGCACAAATTGATGTATTAAGGACTTAAGGAATACGTGAAAATGATAAATAATTAAATTATCTGATTTATGAAGGATTTTGAAGGTGATTAATATGTTGACTTTATAAAAGTAATAAAAAATATTTTTTAAAAAATTTATTTGAATTTGAACACAATTCAGAAAACCGTAATTGTAAAAGAAGGTCTACCTCCGCCCTGCCTAAGAATCCGGATCATTTGAATGACAGCCTTTGCAATAGCTTGGATAACTGAGGCCGTAGTTAAAGTAGCCCATAACCGGGCCACGGCCCGACCCCTCCAGAAGGAGATACGTACTATCACTATGGAGGGACCTTCAGTCCCACCATTATTATACCCCCAGGAGAAGCGAGTTCCTGCTTACTTATCCGGCAGCAACTCATCCCTGTACTCGCGGTGCCCGCCCTAGGGAATACAATTCAGATAGATTATTTTTTTAAATAAATATTATAATATTGTGACCTCTTATGCAAAACTCGTCGACAAATTTTGATTTCATTAAATTAATCAATGGAATTCATTTGGTCTTGCAAAATCGCATTTAAGTCTGCGTTTTCAGACAGCTTATGAATATTATCCAAGTTATATAAAAATCCATATGATGTCTCATATTCGTGGTAAATCTCGAATCTCTTCTTAAAAGGAAAAAAATGTCACTATAGATTGTGACTAGAAAATATTGAATTTAGAAATATTCTTTGACAGATAAAATAGCTGATCACTTCCTTAAAATCAAAACTGGTTTTTTTCATCTCTTTTATTTTCACATCCAGGTGTCCTCTGTTTCCTCTGCAGTTATTAAAAGAAGATAAGAATCTGAATGCATGATACTTTTCAAAAAATTTTAAAAGGCCTTTTAAATGTGAATTCGTATACCGATATCTATATTAGAATTTTCAATCATCTTGCTCACAATATATACTTCATTCAGTATGTCGTACCAAATAACTAAAAATAAGAATTCAAATGAAGTTTATTTTCGATTTATTGGATGTAAGATTTCTTTTTCATGTATTATATTTATAAAGAACATTCTAAGCTAGAGAAAATTGTGATACTTGATAACTCAGAGATTTCACACTTTCGAAAGCAACATTCCCACATCGTTTCTGACGATAGTTTTGGATTAAGATATCTGAGAGGATTTTTTAATATACTCCAGCACATTGCAGAACTTGCAAAAATATTGCATATTCTTGCTTAAGTCACAAAAAATGAACATGCTTCTAGGAACAAAATTCAAATTATGACTTTTTCAGAGAATATACTGTTCTTTGGAATTCTTTGCAGGATAAGCGCTTTTGTAAGCCTTATGTAAAATCGCTCATATTAAATCCGTTATAGTTAGGGTTACAATCTAGACACGTCGAGGAGGGGAGGTGTCAAAGTATAGTATAAAATTCTGAAATCTCTCTCCTAACTACCTAACTGTCTCCTCCTACTATTCTTTCATAACACTAGCACAGAGTTTGAGAAGTGAAAACAAATTTAAGACGTCAGAATACAAAGAATATACAATTTTCATTATAGTTCGGTAATTAGGAATTTCATTAATGAGAAACAGAATTAAAACAAAACAGATAAAACTCTTAATTTTCAGCTTGACCCAGTGCATGGATAAGGATATTCATCCACTTTTCATCAACAACGGACGTAAACAATGAATTTTCTTTTATTGGAAGAATGACATTGGCTTTTGTGAAAACTCTCTCTATTACAACTAAATTTTTCTCTCGCTGCATTCACTGGTGTAAATCTGTGCATTAGTCCGCATGTGAACTTGAAATCCGGGCGTATGGTAACCCTAGTTATAGTACCACAGTCCACACAGTACCCCAAATACATTTTCTCTTTTTTTAATAAGCTTTCAATTTTCACTGATAACCCTTTCCCTGACGAGTCTTTTACCTTTTAAAAAAATAAATCGTTCTTGAATACTCGCATCACTTTCAGAGTCAACTACATTAACAAATCTTAAAATAACGGATAATTATTCTTGACGGCTCTGGAGTGTAATCTAATAAAATTGTGAAATACTTAGCTTTTTTATTTCAATATGTTATTTCCTTTCCAACTTTTTTAGCCAAAGCATAAATCAGTTCCCCTTGTATTCTATGATATGAATAGGAACGCGATGCTGATTTCACACAGCGATTTAAAAGTTGTTTCATGATTGGGTGAAATCTAGATAGTAATTCTATGATATCTAAGAAATTACCATTGTGTGGTTTATATAAAGCATCGCTACTTAAATTGAATGCCAAATTACGCTCCGAAAAATACAAAATTGAAGCCACTATTCGTTCATAAACACATTTTACACAGTCTGTTTCGTGTATAGTTAATTTTTCATGTTCTCAGTCATAGTGTTTCCCAGTTTGAAATTCTTCTGGAATTGTAAGAATTTGTATATCGCTTGCAAATGATATTCTGATCTTTCATGACTCTGTAATCGCGAACTTGACTGAAACTCAATCATTAACTCCAGTTAAACACAAAGAAGTGGCATCTTTGTATTTTGAGGAGAGTAGCCATCCTATATTCGTTTTTGATATTCCTCATTCGTTCATTTTCTTAAATAATTTCAGGAAAACTTCTGTTATTTTTATCATTCGGAAAAGTCGTAGTTTTTTTTACTTATGTCACTCTATTTTGTATGATAGTCGTTTTGAATTTATCAGTTGTAATTTCAGCCCAAGTACCAGGAGCATTGATATCTGATATTTCATTTTGAACTCTGTTGATCCTGTTGAAGCTACGTTCCTCGGACTAATTCATCTTGTTCTTGATTCGACGCTGACAAAAAATCCACCGTCTATAGGTTTCCCTCTGCTTCATAATTATATTTTCTTTTTTCAGTTTTCTTATAATGCCTTTCCTCTTCATTAAGACGAAAGCTGTCTTTATGATGATTAGAATTGTTTTCATGCATGTCATACGAAGTAATTTGATTTCCGCAATTCTGATTTTTCAATAACTGTTAATTATATGTTTGTTCAGTTTGTTGCACATTTTCGTTTTTTTTTTTAAATTTTTTGCAAGGGAGTTTCTCTCATTTTCAGCATTTTTTCTATGTTTTTCTTAAATTTATCAGATTGAAACATATATTTTCTTCCAGCATCTCTGTCTCTACTAGTCAGGTTTCGAAATGCCCAAAAATAATATTAAAAAAATTACGATAAATTTTTTAGCAGTATGATTACAATGAAATATCAACAATAGTAGTATGATTACAATGAAAATATCAATTATAGTAGAATGATTACAATGAATATATTATTTAATAAATTTCAATAATATATTATATTAAACATTTGTCTTCCCTTTAAATACGAATATTTTATTCATTTCCCCACCTAGTGATAAAAACGTATGATGTACTATGATGAGACACATTGTTTTTACATTTCTCACTCTGTTTTGACTATGTAGTGAGATTCAAAGCTCCCAACCTTGTCTTTCATTGCTCGGCGTGAAATGTACATAAATTACGTGCTATATTCAAATATTTATATATTCGGATTAAAATAATTTTCAAAATCAGTCAACTGATTGCGCGGGGCCTTTAGAAAACTCGGGGGGTAGTGCGGTCGCAGCATTCGTAGCCCCCTCCGGCCGGCCCTGGAGGCCTAAGTTCACTTTTCTCTTCACATTGGGAAAGGAGTGATTAATTTCGATTGGATTCCTGGAGTTATTTTTTTGAGTGTATGGATTTTTTTGTTCTTTCTTTTCTCCTTTTTCTCGTAATAAAAGGTCTGAGAGACGAAAGGAATGCGATTCATTGAAGTTGTTTTGGCGACTAACCGACCTCTCAGAGATGTTTGAGTGGCTTTCTAAGAGTTTCTTTTAGCATTACGTCTATGATCAAAGAATTCCGCGTCAAACAAACGTGGTCGTTGAGAGGAGTGACGGATTAGAGAAGTTTTACTGTATTATATTTGTATTGATTGTGTTTAAGACGTTAGCCGCCACGATTCACTTATGAGATTCGAACCATCTATCTAATTAGATGACTCGTTCTCCGCTATCTCTTAACTGAACTAGAGGAGGGGTCATCTAATTAGATAGTAGGTCTGAATGGTATTTGATTCATATGTCGATCAGTGTGTTAATACTAGAAATCTTTGTCCAGCAGCTTGCTTGCCATGCATATCGATTGGGATTGAGAATCTAATGGCTATATCTCGTTTATTCCATAAACGTTTGCATCCGGTTGGCTGTTGGCCACTTGCCATTTTCGAGGTAACAAATAAATGCTTCTGTGGCTCGGCTTTCCAGATGAAGAATGTTTACAGATGTAGTGAACAATTGTTTGGATCATTATTCTTGGTTTGAATAAGTTTACCTTCAAGCAAGAAGCAACCGGTTATAAACAGTGGTCACTGCAATTTTTTTTATTGTAGTGCAGAATTTCAGACCTCACAGACTTTCAAAGATGGCAAATTATTGCCGATAGTCTGGTTGCAACATGGGTAACACAATGACTAATACTGTGGTCGCTTCTCGAGCTACAGTATCGAAGGTCATGACTATATACCGTATGCAAAGGAAAACAACTTCAGTCAAGAATAATTGTGGATGAAGGTCAAAGTTTTGTGAAAGAGACTAACGAATGTTAAGGAGGATTGTGAGCTTCAAAATGAATATGACCGCAAAATTCAACCAGCATCTACAAAACAGTTAGAAAGGAATTGCACAAACAAAAAAATCTATGGCAGAGTATCAATTCCGAAGCCATTTCTGATTGATGTTAACTCAAAACGTTCTCTCAAGTGGTGTCACGACCATACAACCTTATAGAACTACTTATGGAAGAAAGGGATATTTTCCAATAAATCGTCGTTCACATTGTTTCCCGCAACAGGACGTGCGCAGGAAAACACCTTCACAAGAACATACTATGGATTACCTTAGTCCAACTGTGAAGCATAGTGAAGGTTCTGTAATGATTTGATCAGCGGTCTTGTGATTTTCTATAGGTCACTTCCAGTCACTAGAAAGCCGAGTGACTGGAAGTGACTATGTGGACATTTTAGCCAACCAATTGAAACTTAAAGAGCAAGCATTGTTTTTGAAACAGTTTCCAGAATGATAACTGATCAATCCATTGAACTACTGTGGTCTTTTTTGGAGAAGAAATTCAGTAGATGATATCCTCCTTCATCAAATCTACGGAATATTTCCCGATTTCCATGGGGAATGGTTTAATGTTCCTTTGAACAGCATTCAGGATTTGTATAATTCAATTCCTCGACACATTCAAGGCCATACTTACTAAAGATAGTCGTACGCCTTATTAATAAAAAATTTTGTATTCGTTCGTCGTGTTTGCATTATTTTGTCCACCGCCTACATTTGGAAAGACATTTAACCAATACAATTTTAGAAGCCTCGTGCCTGTTCTGCTCCTTGTATGCAAGCAACTCCCTAATTGTCTTTTCTCCTAAATTTTGAGCTTTTATGTAAAAGTAGAAATGCAAAACTCAACTAATATAACAGCATGTTAGCTGAGTTGAAACATGATCAGGAACTAATAAAATTGTGTGTACCAGATACGTCTGGTACTTTAAATAGTTACTCAAAGGAGTTTTTTTT
>BGPR01003220.1:18669-33721 GCA_013235015.1 Araneus ventricosus
ACATGGGAGGTAAACGTCAGTGATGAATTTGAAGATCTGAAAAGGACGAGTAAAGGTATTTCAAAAGACTGAAATGAACTGGCTGAATGAATTACAAGTTGTTTTCAAAGAAATCCAGAAATATCCCTTTAAAATAACACTACCAAAAAAGTAGTAGTTTTATGAAGTTTTTTTTCTTTCTTCTATACAACTCAAAACAAAATTTTAATCTTATTAATTAAATAATTTACTTTAAAATGATTTTAAGAAGCGCATTGTACCTAGTTGGTCTTATTTATGCATATAAACACGTATATTCTGACTTTATAAATATTGGGTAAAGAAACTTCATAAAAGTAAAGTGCTTTGAATTTTTTTTAAAAAAATCTGTTTTTCTTAATGAACTAAATGTTGTAAAATAAGTAGCAGAAAGGAGAAACTCTTTTAGGAAATTTCTAATATTATTTCAAATTACTGTATTTCTAAAATGGTACTAAAAAGCTCATTTATGAACTATTTTTTGTTGTTAAACCTATTAATATAACTTCCGCATCATTAAATTTTCTTTTCACTTTTTCTAGTGAAATGAAGCGTTAACGATAACAAAAGCAACATTTTAACTAGAAATTTTTCTCGTATTTCTGGTCAAAAAGTAGCGCATTCCCTTGCTCATGTTTCTAAGTTCCAAATTAAATTTCAATGGATTATATCTTGAATATTAATAATACTTTTCAGTATTGAAAGATGCTCTAGAAGGGAAACTCAAGTTTTTTTTCTGGATCAATCACTACTTGATTTCATGAAATAAGCCTATACTTTTGGATTTGAGTGAATTATGAGAATTTGAATTTCCAAGGAAATATTGCTGTAGTTTTGAAGTTCAGCTATGGAATATGGATTCGGGATATCTTCACTCTGTCTGTGGTCCTCTTCAAGTACGAAAAGGAGTGGTGCTATCTTATTAGAGCTGCTACCCCCAATCCAGTTATTTTTTCTTCTTTAGCTACACTATTAGCACAAGATATTGTACAATATCCCGACGATGTTATTCGATATTCTGAATACTGCACAATATCGTGAGGATATTGTAGCAATATTGTACAGCATCTTGTGCTAATAGGGTATTGATCAATTTATTTGCCCTATTCGAAGTGAGGCTCCCTTTCTTCCTTCAGCTTGATCTGGTCTAAAGCAAAATCGCATCAATCAGAGCTTCTGAAACATTTTTCACTCGTGACCCTATTTCTGTCAGAACCACCAAAGATACAAAATAAAGCATAGAATGAAAATTTAATTAAAACTATGAATGTATCATGTTCGTATTGTGCTTATGTGATCAATATTGAGTATAATAAATTTAATAAAAACAGTTTCTAAGAACACATTTTCATTAGTGTGATAAAAATATCGATTTTTTATGTTAATTATTTTCTACTTTTAAGTCTTTAACTTATGACTTATTGTTATAAATATTATGGGATCTCAACTTATTGTCAAATGCGTTGCAAGCTGGCTTTACTAATGTGGAACCGAAATTGAATGAAATCAATCGATTCTTCTAATTAACTTCTGGAAATAATAAAATGGTGTATTGTCATTAAGAATGCATAAGTCTACAAAATTTCAAAATATTCACCATCAGGAAGGGAGCGTAAAATGTATTACAAAATTCCATCTTTTCAAACATCAAACAAGTAATGTCAAATCAAAGTATATAAAAAAGATATTAATAGACGGATCTTTATGAACAATTTTTATTTATAAGCACCTTCATCATATTAATTAAAGTCCAATTGAACCCATTTCTTTTTGCCCGAAAAATAACATTTTCTCCTTTTGTTCATGTCTTGTGACGTCACAATTTCTGAAAATGCGAACAAACAAATGTACATTTTAAGCGTTCTACTCTTCTTATTAATGTGCACAAGGTGCCTTTTTATACTAAATCGATGACGCTCTACAACTTTGTAATTGGTATTTTTCTTCTATTTTGTTCCGTATTTGAGATAGGAACGATAACTTCGGAGTTTGCCACCAGGTGGCGATGTAAGGGGTCTCATCACATAGCGCATAGACATTTTACTATATTTAGACACTACTTTCATGACTGTAGTTGCCGTCGTTCTGAAGTTAAGAGGGTGTGGGCCTTATTTAAGTGGGCACCCTGTATAATTTACTGCATTACGGAAGAGACAGTTTTCCTTTTTCAGTTATTCAAAAACAAAAAAAAATTATTAAAGTTACTCTCAATGAAGAATTTTATGTCAATATTTAAACAGACAAAATTTTATTCCTCTTTTAACATCAACTATCCCACTTTCTAAATTCACAGTAAATGACTAGCTTTCAATTCGTTTACTTCAAATAAGCAAAAAATTCAAATTCCTAAAAGTATTTATGAAAGGCACGTCAACTCATGACAAACTTTCCTTCGATGAAAACGGAAAACGAGAAATGTTTCCGTTTATATCATGTCTTTAACAGTTCGAGAAATTTTAAAGATGTGCACTTTCAAAGAATGAAGATGTCATGCAATTTTCGCTGTCTTAATTCTTATATTTATTTATGAAAAGGTACTATAGTGTAGTGTAATACTGTTTAATCCAATGGTATTACCATGAACTCATTCATTTTGGAAAATATTGTTCAATATATTTTTAAAATTTTTACTTTGTTATAAAAAGATTATACCTTAGAAGCACAAAACTGGAGGCATATTTCTGTTTAAATAAAATTGTATATGCTTTGTGTTACTCTCTCTGTTAGTCATGCAAATGCGTAAATCTGTAATGTCCTGTCCAGCGATCTCATATGAATCACTAACTGAAGCGTTATCGTTAATTTAATTTTTAATAAAAATATGAGACCGTCTTATAATACACATTTCATGCACATTTTCGATTAATAAATACAACCATCCTCCTTTTTAAAAAAGGAGGATGGTTGGGCTTTTGGGGGGGGGGGGGGCTTTTTCCTTTCTGCAGTTCGCGATTCATATAAATATGAAAACGATATCAACAAAACAAAAGTTTTTTTCTGATATCATCATGCATCCCATAAAGATTACGTACTCTTATAACCTACATATTGTAACACACACTTGTTAAGTCGCGTCACTCCTTTGTTTTGGAATATGTTATAAGAGGTAAGATTTTAATCCCTTCTTTTTACACTTTGTTCTGGAGATTGTCTTCAATTTCTTCTTTGTGGGTAAATGTTTTTCTTTCCAATACATTCCGGTATAGGTTCAGGCCAAAAGAGGATATTAAATTCAGACCGTAAAGTCTTTTTCCTCTACAGAAAACCTATTCCACTTTTGAATCTGCATGAATGTCTGGCCTCTGATGAAGTCATTCACCAGATTCTTACTTCTTGTCGTTGCCTACTATTATTTTTTACCCTTCCACCTTTTTATTCCTCTTTTTTTAATATTTGTATTTATTTTGTACTCTTACAACTCTGTTGAAATCTTCATTTCCTCAAATGTGTACAATATTATCGCTAAATTGCGGCATTAAATGAAAAGGCTAAAACACATGTGTCTAAAGAAAATCCACACGTTTTCTAACTATTTTTTGCAGCAATGTCGATTCAATGCAGACCAGCCTGCTCAGGGCCCAGCTAAATGGATCCTGATGAGCGAATTGCACTCAAGAAAATTTTCTGATGAGAATGGAGAATTTCTTATGGATCTGACAATGAGCAATCCTCTAACAGTCTACGAAGTGGATGTGCGTATGAGTCATTTGCCCTTTGGACATCATCATAAGCTCAGCAACGCCGAAACTCCGTATTTCGCATTTGGAGGATTTGAGTGGAACATAGGCATTCACCCTCAAGGTAACTGTTTTTCATTCTTATTAGCATAACTGATAGAGACAGAAAGACATCAGTAGATTCTTGCCCTAGAATCAATCAAATATAATGTTAAGTAAGTAGCATAAGGCGTAATGCATGGAAGTGACTCACTGGGGAGGAAGGAAGAGTAAATTAGAAGTGAGTCGAGTGGAGTTCAGTTCTTTTTTTCTCTTGATTAGATGTTATATCATCTGTCAAGTTAAATTATTTCCCTCTTTCGCGAATATTACGTCATCAGGAGAGTTCAGTTGCTTTTGTACATCTTTAGAGTTGGATTGAATTATTTTCTAACTTTCAGTTGAGTCGTTATGTGCTGATGTGAAATGAAGTAAAAGGAGAAGAGTGATGTCACATTCGGTCAGGAGAAAAACAACTCAATTCGACTGGATTCACCTCCGTTTTCCACCTTCCCGGTGAGTCACTGCTGCTGCATATGTTATGCCTTCTATTACTCACGCACAGATTCGCCTCTACTATTTTCTTAGAGCTCGACTTCCTTAGGTGAGCACGGGTGTCCTAATCCCGTGGTACCCAGGGATCTTTTCCCAAGAGGTCTACCTTCATGTTGCCCAAGAGATCCTTCGGTTTTGCTTTCTTTTTATCTCAATAATTGAGAACCAGACCATTACATTATGTATAACTCTAAACTATCCTTCCGTTTGATTTGATAATTGTATTTTTATCTTATCACTTTGGAGTACCCTCGTTAGCAGTTTTTTTATTGAGTTTTAATTGTTACTCAGACTTTAAATTACAGTCTGGTTGATGTCAAAATGCACAAAATTTTTCGCCATGTGCATGACAATAGCCAGCTTTTTAAAGATCATTAGAAAGTCAACCAACGCATTACTTATTCAGCTTTTTTAAATGTAATTATTTGCATTCTTTATCTATTTTCTTTTTATATTTTTATATTTTAGTATACCATATATTCTTTTTATATTGTTTTCTATATTCTTTTGTGCTTTGCGTATATATTTTTGTATTTTTTATACTCTAATGTGTTTTGAGTATGCACTCTTTTTGTGTTTTTTATATTATTCTTTTGAGTTTTATGATCATATTTGCATATGTGCTTTATGTTTGCTTTTTTCCTCATTAGTATTTTTGGTTTTATACCGTGTGATTCAAATTAAACAGGAGGTGTTTAGACCTCTCTGTAGGGAAAAATATTTGGCCAGTTTCACCAAAATTTCGTACACATGCTCTCCTGAGTATGGGGTTTCGATTTCTGAAAGAAAAAAAAATTGTTCATATTTCGGCTGTTAGGGGATGAAATGGAGCTCCGAAGCAGGCAATTTACATATTTCTTAACATACCTAACAACGATCGCCAATGTGGACTATCATGTGGAGATGGAATAAATATCAACAACGAAAAAGTGTTCTAACATGCAATAACTTTCATTGCAATCACATGAAATTAAACGCAAATTAGACAATATGACTAAAAGAGGATTTGTGCAATATCTTTATTGTTATCACATATGGAACCACCCTATCATTACAGATACGGCTCGATATGTCCTCCGTCTCTTTGCTCTAGAAATTTCATTCGATGCATAACACATTCCACCGCAAAACGCAACTCATTCGCTTGGAGGTGCGATACATGTTGTAAAATCTGTCTTTTAAGACAGCTAAGTTCGGAACACTGCTTTTATAAACACAGCTCTTTAAATATCCCCACAGCCAAAACTCACAAGGGTTTAGATCGGGCGACCGAGGAGGCCAAGATTTTGAAAATGACCTGCTAACCACTCTGTCGTACGAACATTTTTTTCCGTAATAACGTTTGAACAGGCAACGCGATGTGCAGAGGGGGGTGCGTTCATAAAACAGCTTAAGAAGTAACGAACGATTTGAAAAAGTCAGTTTTATGACGGAGTCCTTGTTTAGTGAAAAAATGCTTCACGACTCCTTGTATAGGTAGAGGATGTTGCACATGTTAGGAAATATGTAAATTGCTTGATCCGCAGCACCATTTCATCCCCTAGCGGCCGAAATATGAACCATTTTTTCTTTCAGAAATGGTAACGCCATACTCAGGAGAGCATGTGTACGGAAATTGGTATTGTATTTTACCCTACAGATAGGTTTAAACACCACCTCTTTAATTTGGATCACCCTGTATATCTATTTTTTAGTCTGCATCTGCATTTACATTTCAATTCAACTTTATTTTTACATCCGCTTCTTCCACTTCCTCCCCATTCAACTGATTAGGGATCTGAAGGATTCTAGAACGAAGTGTATGTATAGTCGTCTTTTGTTCTTTCTTATTCCAAATAATCGCCACGAAATTTTTCTGTCACTTCGACCAAGAGTGATATTTGTTCAGCCGGATGAATTTGTCATACTTACTTTTCCGTATCTATTTCCTTGTCTAATTAACTGGTTTCGCGTTCCTTATAGGGGGGAGGGAATTGTACTTTCACAGCATAGCTTTTTTCCTATAATTTAATCGCTTAATTTTAATTCCTTCCCAATAATATTTTCTCCACTCTGCCGAACGAGTGTAATTTGAATAAATTCTAAGACCACATGATACTAGCGTAGGAGTTCAAGTCTGTTAAAACGCTATCTTATATATTAAAATTCGAACGTCAACAGACGTATGTATGTATGTTCTTCTATCTTCTCACGAACCACTGAATCCTGAAACTATCCGTAAGTACCAAAAGACGGAAAATAATCCAAGGAATCCATTTCGACTAATTAAATTCCGAAATTGTAATTAGTTAAAAAGATTTTAATTAAAAACTTAATATTGATTGATTCTCCCGTGCTGCCATCTATCGACAGCTCCTATAACTATCTGTCATCTCGGTTGTTCTTGCATCTGGTTTGTATAAAAGGTTTTATTTTTTTTTTCTTTTTCAGGGAGCTTCCGCATTTTGGAGTTTTTATTTATAAACATCGGGGAAAAAATCGTTTTCCTGCATTTTTCTTTCCTTTTTTTGTCGTACGGTGTTTCGCAACATTTACGTTTGTTGGGGGAAAATATTTATTCATTTTTATCCGTTTTTTTTCATTATTATTCATATACGGGCAAGACGAAAATATATGTTTCTGGTGTTTAATTTATTAGTTTGGTGTACTATTAAATCGTTTATCGTTTCTGTTTTTTTATTTCGTTTTATTTTTTCTTTTGCAAAACAAATATCATGCTAATCTGTTTTAATTTATAAGCATAAGAATTATCGCGGTTTCATTCAAACCAAACTGCTTTAAGGTAGTAAAAAGGCTAGAACTGAAAGTTTAGATCCAACAAGAGATGATTCAAAACAGATTTACGTTTGTTGGGGAAGCTTAGTGACAATATCTGTAGGGGGAAAAACAGAGGCGGGCATATGAAAAAATGTGGATTCCGAGAAACGCTGGGTATAAGGTAATTAAAAGGTTGGATTTAAAAATTTTAATTAAACAATATAGGATTCAAAGGATTTTTTACGTTTTGGGGGGAACGTAACGTTTACGTTAGCGACAATATGTGTAGAAAAAATAAACCACAGAAATAAACCAAATTAGTAATTAAAAGACTAGATTTGAAAGAATATTTACATTGGGGGAAGTAAGTGACAATATTTGTTGAAAAAAATAAAAAAAGGAGCCGGGCATATGAAAAAATATGGATCCCAAGGCCTCACGTGATCTCACTTCTCTCCGCCCGGGAATATCCCATTATTTAAGATTGCCCGTGCAACGCCGGGCCATGCAACTAGTATAATGTTTAATATTCGAGCAGAGCAGATGCAGATCGCTCCGAGAATAGAAATGTAACAAGTCTGACAATTTAACGGGCTGCGGGGTTTTCCCCGGTAGCAACAGAGGCGATGGTATTGGCTATATTATTTTAACGTAACGTAAGTTATAATATCTCTAACTAATGTAGCACTAAGTAACTTAAACGATAACTCTCTATTCTATCTCTAATGTGTAAAAATAATCATTGTAATTATCTTCATTTATTCATGTTTCCTTATCTTAAAGTTATGAGTTCTCTTCAATTGTTTTCTTGAGTACTCCCCTATGTGCGCGAGTAGATAATTTTCCTTCTCTATGTAGATTGGTTTTGGGAATAAACTTTACCCTTTACATAATTTGTTGGCTTCGGCCGAGATAGGAAGATCAATTCCTACATAATTTGAATGATGCCGATCAAAACTTAATTCTCCCAAACCACCCCTCTACACTTATGATTGAGACCGTTTTGAAGATACCCCTAAAGGATATTCTTGGTTACTAATTCTTACTCTACATTGTCGAAATTTTCCTAATTTTTTCGCCTTAGGGAGGCAAGGGAGAAAAGATTTTTTTCAGAATTGATCAGATGAATATTTTGTTTAAAAATCATGATTTCTTACCTTTTAGAATATTGCAATGGTTTTCGAGTTCACGTACATGGTGATAATGAGACGACGAGTTTTAAGATTTTTAGTTGCAAAGGCCGTCATTCCGCTCATATATGTAAAACGCATTCAACTGTAGTACCTCCAAACTGCTGAAAGTCAGAGCACAAAAAATAAGCTCTAAACACAAAGAGATTCTATTGTAACATTACTCATAAATTTCAATATACATTTTTTTTCTGAGTTTGGATCGCTTCTCTAAATGCAGTTCGGAACGTGAAGCCGATTTCGTTCTTTGCGTGATTCGAACAAAAGGGAAAATGAAAAAATCAAAGAATTGAGATTCAATAAAAGATTTTTATGGCACCACTTGAGAAAATAAGTTTTAATGTCAGTAATTAAAATGAGAATAGTTGAAGCAAACATAATTGAATCCGGCTACAGGAAAAGAATGAACACTGAAGTATGAATTACTGAAAGGTATCGGCTAAAATAGGTGTTAGTTTCAAAAAATAATAAGTAATGGAAGATGGAATGTGAACTGGTGGCATAATCATTTTCGAAATATGTATTTAAAATTTTGATTTTTCTCATCAAAGACAAGCAAAAGTCATCATACAGAGAAAGAGGTATGTGTTAAGCCCAGGTACTTTGTCGTTGCGTTGTTGCTTGTCTTTATAAAATAGAGAAGATTGAATAACATTTTTTATAATGTAGCAGGAATGAATAATACTTATAATCATTCCATGATTAAAAATCAACATTTTCTTTTTCTAGGCATTCCCGAAGACCAAGAAACCAGCAACCGTCCTAAAATACTCCTAAACCGTCTAACCGGCTTCGACCATGCTGTCCGTGTTCAGTACCGTATTGTTCTGGGTGACGCGGACCGAGTGTTCGATTCTGGTGTCCTGTGCCAAATTTCCGATGTCACGGGCAAGATCCGTGGCT
Organism: Araneus ventricosus; assembly: GCA_013235015.1. Lineage (NCBI taxonomy): Eukaryota > Metazoa > Arthropoda > Arachnida > Araneae > Araneidae > Araneus > Araneus ventricosus. The sequence continues at coordinate 27,809 of BGPR01003220.1, forward strand.
TCCCCCTCAAGTGCGGTATCGCTGACCTCCTACATCGCGGCATCCTCAGGATTTATGTCGAAATGATGTTTGCTAACGCCATCAGCGAAGTGCTCATTCCCTTACAGAATCGAGATCCCAGCGACACCACCCCCAACTGTTACGACAGGGAAAAGCATGCCTGGCTGGCCGAAGGAGACATCGAGGGCGAGTGTCTCAAGTTGAAGCTCTTCTGCTCGGATCTGCATCACGTGCCACGAAATCATCTGAGGTATGTCTCGTGGAATGCATACGTTGTCAGAAATGAGAGCAACGAAGCGACCAAGGAGAAGAATATGATAGTTTTGAATGCACCACACTGGAACTACTATATTCAGGAAGGAGTTGATATGGGAATCGTGATGGAAACGGACATACCTGTGTCCGTGGTAAGCTTCAAATCATTTCTTAATTTTAATGTCTTTTAGAAGATAAAAAAGGACAATAAAACTACGCCCAACGTTAGCTCTAATAGTATAATTAGATTTGTGGTAAAATTATCACCTGATTAAAGGAATTAAGCACTACTTTGTCAAATAATTGCCAATTAATATGTTTACATCAAGCATTATGGATATTTTCTGTAACTAAAAATGTGGCCGCAATCATAAATTAAATTTGCTTCATGCGCCTTTCCTTTCCATTGTATGGCGATTTCAAAGCATTCGCCTTGATATGCCCTATATCGTATTGCTTCCTACCTTTAAGTTGCCATTTTTGGCTCTATATTGCTTTTCATCAAGGCGGTATTCTCCTTTCATACGCTTCATTCTACCGTAGTCGGTAGAATGAAGCGTCGTTGTCGCTGTGTCCCTATAATGGTCATGGGTGTAACTTAAATGTTGGATATTGAGTTGCTTTAACCAATATAATCTACAAGGTGTAACTAATAAGTAGGGTGAATCACCCCTCAAATCAAAAATGGGAACAACCCGATTGTTGGAGACACCTTCGACGTGTTCCGTAGCACTCAGTTATAGTAGAGCGTGGTTACAGGGCGTGGCGTAACTGTCGTGCGCCTGTGTGTCTTGATAAATGTATTATCGACTGTTGTCTGTGCGGTGGTTTTGTGGCATGTTATGGAGCAGAGAATCAATTTGAATTCTTTTACAAATTGGGTAAATCAGTAGGTGAAAGTCATAGAATGCTGAAGCATGTGTATGGAAATGACGCCGTGACCTTGAAGACTGTATACGCGTGGTTTAAAAAGTTTACTGAGGGGCGTGAAAGCGTCGAAGACGAGCATCGGAATGGTCGGCCAGATCTGAAGCAACCTGGCTCTTGGTTTTCCTTGCACGATAATGCACGGCCGCATACTTAAATTTTGCTTCATGCGCCTTTCCATTCCATTGTATGGCTATTTCAAAGCATTCGCCTTGATACGCCCTGTATCGCATTGCTTGCTACCTTTAAGTTGCCATTTTCGGCTCTATATTGCTCTTCATCAAGGCGATATTCTCCTTTCATACGCTTCATTCTACCATAGTCGGTAGAATGAAGCGTCGTTGTCGCTGTGTCCCTATAATGGTCATGGGTGTAACTTAAATGTTGGATAATGAGTTACTTTAACCAATATAATCTACAAGGTGTGATTAATAAGTAGGGTGAATCACCCCTCAAATCAAAAATGGGAACAATCCGATTATCACCGACACCTTCGTCGTGTTCTGTAGTACTCAGTTAACAGTAGAGCGTGGCGTAACTGTCGTGCGCCTGTGTGTCTTGATAAATTTATTATCGACTGTTGTCTGTGCGATGGTTTTGTGGCGTGTCATGGAGCAGAGAAACAATTTGAAATTCTTTTACAAATTGGGTAAATCAGTAGGTGAAAGTCATACAATGCTGAAACATGTGTATGGAGATGACGCCGTGACCTTGAGGACTGTGTACGCGTGGTTTAAAAAGTTTAGTGACGGGCGTGAAAGCGTCGAAGACGAGCATCGGAATGGTGGGACAGATCTGAAGCAACCCGGCTCTTGGTTTTCCTTGCACGATAATGCATGACCGCATACCACTACTCTTGTAAAACGATTTCTAGCTCAACATGAAGTTACTGAACTGTCGCACTCACCATATTCCCCAGACCTGTCACCACCGGACTTTTTCCTGTTTCCTAAACTTAAAGTGGCTCTAAAAGGGCAAAGATTTACAGACATTACGTACATTTAAGCTGTTGTGACACGGAAATTGAAAGCTGTACCATTGGAGGAGTTTTCAAGAGCTTTCGACGATTTGTACACACGTTGTCAGAGGTGCATAGTACCATTTTGAAGGACTGTAAACAGTTTCCATATGAGGCCTACTCTATGGAAGACTCACTTCATCATTCACACTACTTATTGGTCACACCTTATACTAATGGAAACTGCCCGATAAAACAATATTGCAAATTTCTAACTAAAATCTTTGGAAGTCAATATCATTTTTGAAACTCCTGAACCGTCTTTTCAACCGTAAACTCACAATTCTTTACATATGCGGTGGGACCTGGCTAATTCGGACATTTCTACTTTGAATTCCTTGGTAATTCGATTTGTCTCTTGGTCCCTATTAGCCTAATATTAAAATATCTCTGTAATTCGAATTTATATTGGTCAATTCAAAGTCAAAACTAAAAATCGTTTTTATTTCTGATTTTTTTGTTTAATTATCACCGTACCTTGTATATATCGTGTCTATTTTATTTTGCTTGACAATCTTGGGTCATTTGGCGCAATTAGGTAAGAATTTTACAAACATCGTTATTTCTTTCACTTTAACACATCTTTTGCGAGGTTGGTAGCAGTTGGACTGTGATTTAAGTTACCCGCAAACAAAGTATTAAAATAATAGTATAAGATGTAGAAGAGGACTATATTATTCGTGAGTGCATAATCATGTTCTGCATGGATCATTAAACAATGCCTCTTTTCGGGAATAATTTATTATTTAACCAGCCTCACTTAGAGGAACGTTTTCAATCAGACCAGTATGTTCCCAATTACTTCAGGCATTGTAGGGTGATTGATAACACGTGTTTCGACTTCTGATTACAGTAACGAATTGAGTTGGAAGGAAAATATTTGAAATGATAAACTACTGTACAGGGCTACTATAAAAGATTCATTCATTTTCAAAACGCTATAACATAAAAATATGAGTGTTATGTAAAAATAACCGGAAACTCACCAAGTTTGTATTGTGTGCTCCAGGTGGCAGCTCGAATTCAGTATCTTTCACTATCTCCCAAAATGGAGGCAAAGCAAGAAAAGAGTTTTTGTGTGTTAGAATATGCGAGAAAATCCGCATCGCTGGATTGGGCTTGTTGTTGAGTATGACCTCGTTTCGTTCCCATGTCCCCCCTGATAACCTCATTTAATGCCTTGTGACTTCTTCCTTTGGGGACACATTAAGGACCTTGTTTTTGTACCCCCGCCCCCCCCCCCACTACCGAAAACATTAGAAGAGCTCAGGGAACGGATCCATGCTGCATTGATGACCTTTGACAGGATGACGCTACAAAATGTGTAGAACAAGTTCGACTACCGCCGGGAAACGTGACCCAGGGAGCGCACATAGAATATTTGTAGAGTGTTCAGAAAACTTGGTGAGTTTGCAGTTATTTTCATATATCACTCATATTTGTACGTGTAATACTTTTGAATATATAGAGTTTTGAAAATGAATGAATCTTTTATAGTGGCGTTGTATATTGCCTCATAATGCACTTTAACTGCCTGTTCCCAATTACCATAAAGAACCGTTGTTTCTCAGTTTTTCATCAAAAATATCTTCTTTTTCATGGAATATCGCATATAAACTACCATAACTATTTACTACCTTCAATTTGGAGTAATTTATAATTCTCTTATCTCCAATTTTGTCGGCAAAAGTTGGGAAATGAACCTTTATAAAAACAGAAATAACTGAATATTATGACAAACGAAAAAGAAATGCTTAAGACTTAAAAACACACAAAAAATTAATAAAAACTAGTAGTTTAATTTAAAAGTAACATGTAGAAAGTCCACTCAAAGTGGAACATTCAATCCACTGTTCAATTTTTCTTTGACATTTACGCTACCCAAAAAAAAAAAAAACACTTCTTTCCTACTATCTACTCCGACGATAGGGTCTGGGAGTATAGCTTTTATCTCTCGGAAATCGCAAGTTGGCTATGCACCACCAAAACAAATTCTGATTTAACCACACTGGTGCTCCTCAAACCTATCAGATCCAATTCATCACCTTTAACTACATCAGCCCTGCAGATGTACGAATAACGGATCCTCATTCTGTCACTTCCAGAGTTATCGCTCAAAATTTTGTTGAAAAATCAGCCATGAATGATTCGAAAAAGTTACTTCCTCTATCACCACAGTCTCCATTTCTTATTCAAAAGAATAAAAATCTTCACCTTCAGATTCCTCGATCAGTATCACGATTTCTCCTGCCACGTCATCAGCTTCCTTGTTTCCTTCCATGCTTGACGTCAAACGGCTTCAAATCATTAAGAAATAACTTTCATACGTGAAAAGTAATATGTACGTAGATCATATGGTTGATCTTTTTTTAATATCAATTGTTAATTTAACATAAAAGAATGAACATTACTGGCTGGACGAAATGCTATCACGTTCCTAGATTTGATATTACTTATTATCATGTAATAAATTATTCCAAATATATAAAATATAGGTTTTTAAAATTAAAAGCCTGTTCCCAGTTACCCCGAGATGAAAATTATAAGGGGTAACTGAGAACACAAACTTGTTTCTCAGGAGAAAATCCAAAAATGAACTGTGATATCCTATATATCCATGAAATATATAACTTAGCAACTTACCTTGCATATAACCGGAGTAGAGAAAAAATAATGAAACTTCAGAAAGTTTTGTTTTCATTTTTTCTGAACACAGTTGCAATTAAGGTACACAAAAGATATCAGATAATAATGTAAAAAACTGGAAAGTGCTCTTCTTCCTCTAGAGCAGGAGTGGGGAATCTTTTTGCATTGAAAAGTGCCTCATGAAATTTCGGCAGTTGGGCGAAAGGCCGCACGAGCAGAATTTTAAGCGTTATTTTATGTAATTATTGTTATATTACAGACAATTATATTATTTCAAGGCAAACTGAAAATAAACCAAATAAGAAACCCAAGAAGACCACAGGTTCCCCATCCTTGCTCTAGAGAGTCTTAACCAAAGCACATGCTTTCCAGTTCGTCAAGACCTCACACGTAGTCACCGTTCTAATTACTCCTTATTCCCATTACCCCGCCTGATCTTATTCAGTCAAAAAAGTTATACAAAATAAACGCATTGAATTTGATAGATGCGAATTGTAACGTTCATTCTGAAATTTTATTACATATTTGTGGTATTCAGTACTGTATATAAGGTTTATTTATAACAATTAGTAACTTATATATTAAAATTATTATTTTGAAAATTATTAATTTTTAAAAAATATAATTATTGCTACATTATTTATTAAAATTACTTACTGTTTATTTATTTATTACACATTAAAAGTGTTAAATATTAAAAATAAATCTTTCCTACCATTTTTAGCATAAAAATTTTCGATTACTTTTGCTGTATTCACTCTTAGACAGAACTTTTCTTAATTCAAATTTTGGATCAATCGAATTTTTATTGTGGCTCCTCTAGCCAAACTCGATTGCATATATTTGTGTGCATCGAAAATGGTATAATGATTCTAGAATGCTCATTTTGGAATTAATAGCTTAGTGGAATTTACATTTTGGAATTAATAGCTTAGTGGAATTTACATTTTGGAATTAATAGCTTAGTGGAATTTACATTTTGGAATATCCAGCTTAGTGGAATGCTCTGGAATATATTATTGGCTATATCACTGAAACAAAGTTCTATGCAAAATGTACAGTATGAA
>BGPR01003220.1:36634-112241 GCA_013235015.1 Araneus ventricosus
GTCGCCTTGAGTCGTTTGGTTCGAATTTTTCTCAATAGATGGAGCTAAGTTTGCCAGCTTCTAGACCTAATATCCTTTGTTTTCTGGTATGTTCACGAAGGCGTCATTTTTTCATGTATTTTTGTCAGAGGGTAATGTTGATTACTTTCTTTATTCTCTCTATTGGATATGTTAAAAAAGACTTTATGAAGTTTTTCAATTCCTACTATTAGTTCACACTCTCCCTATATATATAAGATATTTAGCAGGATATAAATTTAGGAATAAATACCGTCAGTGACGAAGCGTGTGGATCGCTGACCTAAGTAGGAATTGACTATAATTTTTTTTTTATATTACTTGTTCACCATTCTATTTAGTTCCATCCTTCAACAATACGGAAAAACGTTTTCTGCATTATTTAATAATAGGTAGGCAAAGGGTAGGCTTTCTAGGCAAAGTGGGCATTTTGATGGGAATTTCACCTCTAATGCTTAGTCCTAAAAGGAATCAAACTATTTTCTCTTACGGATAAAAATAAAGATTAAAGCACTTACAGTAGATGGTAATGTGAAGAAAAATAATAACCAGGTTATAAATATGAATCTTCTTTTGAAACTTGCCTCACTGAAACGCTCCGCAATTCCAAAACATTTTTTCTTAAATAATAATTTGTGGTACATGAGAAACAAAATATTACAGTATACTTAAGGCACAGGGTGTTCATAATGAAAGTTCGCCTATTCAGAAGGTTCTAGAGCCAGTTCTTTGGCTCGAAACGAAACAACATTTAACTGGTATGCAATGCAAATTATTTGCAGAAACTGTACCTATGGATAAAACATTATTTGCAGGTAGTGTACCTACGGTTTATACGCTATTTCTAAACACTGTAGCTATTTTCGCTATTTGTAAATAAAACATTTACTTCAGAGTTCTAGAAGACAGTGCATTATTTTAATATTTTTAGAGCTTAATTATCAGTTAATCGATTGATTAAATTAAATTTATTCCATACAAGTGGCGCCATCTTGCAGAAGATTTGAAAAGAACAATTACATTTTTTTCGCTTTTTAGCCTTTAATATATAATTCATTTTGGTTCTAATAATGAATTATAAATTAAAGACTAAAAAGTAGAAAATAATTAAAATAAAAAATCTACTATTTAGTACACTAATAAAATTGAATTTTTAAAAACTGCTTTTATACTTTATGCTCTGTGAAATAGAAAAAAGGAAAAAAAAGAATTTAAAAAAATTTGTCAAAAGCGGCGTGCTCCATTATCTAAGGTGACTTTCGCAGATTTTTTTTATTACTGGAACAAAATTGAATTGTTTATTTCAGTTTTTTTTAAAACTAAAATCTCTGCCGAAATTCAGTTCTGAACGTGCAGTCTTTTTCGTTCTAATACCGTTTCATTCACATTCTTTTCTTAACAGAGTGCATCATTGCTACTATATACTAGTGAAATTTTGTGTCGTTTGCAGTCATAGAACCAGCTGTAGAACCTTGCGCGAACTTGAAAATATTTTTGCTTGTAAAGTATTTAAAACCTTTAAACGCAATACACATTTACAGGATTTGACCCTTTGGACCTTCCAGCTGAAACGTACTCATTTCTTTTGATGACGGCAAGTGAAAATCAAATTATCTTCAAATTTGGAGCCTTTGCGCATTTATCATTTTAATAAGTAACTCTATATTACCTCAACAACATAAATAGTTGGCACATTAAAAAGTACAGAAAAATAATCAAACTATAAATGTGTATCGGAGAAAAAAATAAATCAGTACTGAAATAAAAAATATTTTTTTCAATCAACCTAACTTAATTGAAATCATGCAACGCTTTTCTCATTATCATTTACGCTATTCTTTTGTTCTACTGATTCGGCAGAGGATTCTGACTCATTTTCATAGGAGGGCATTGATCATTTTGATCACTGGAGAAAGTGAAAATTCCGACACATACTTTTCTTCAGCAGAAATACGTTTGTTGCAAACCTAGACGAAAATATAGCTGAATAATAATACAGGAATTTTATATGAATAAATAGGTATTGAAAATGTATTTAATTTACAAGCACAATTATTTGATTTGGGATTCAAGGTTTTTTATTACCTCAATGAGCTTACCAACGTTAACACGCTGGTTGTCACTAAAGCCATTTGACTCACGCCTGTGATTCACACATACTATCTAATTAGATGACCCCTTCTCTACTATAGTTAAGATATAGTAGAGAATGGGTTAATTAATTAGCTAGAAGATCTGAATCACAGGCATGTGAACATGTTAATATAATAAAAAAAAGATAGCGTTATTTGCAGGTGCTGTACCTACGGATGAAACATTATTTGCAGGTACTGTGCCTAAGAATAATTCGCTATTTGCAGGTACTGTACCTACGAATAAAACGTTATTTGCAGGTACTGTTACATACGGATAAAACATTATTTGCAGGTACTGTACCTACGGATTATACGCTATTTGTAAATACTGTAGCAACGGATAAAACAGTATCTACATGTATTTTCCATCCTATTATTTTTAACACTTGAGAATTCTAGAAGACGGTGCATTATTTTAATATTTTTAGTGCTTAATTATCAGTTAATCAATTAATTAAATTAAATTTATTCCATACAAGTGGCGCCACTTTGTAGTGGATTTGAGAAAAAAATAAATACAATTCTTTTCTAGTTTTTAGTCTTTAATATATAATTCATTTTGTTTATAATAATGAATTATAAATTAAAGACTAAAAAGTAGAAGATAATTAAAATAAAAAAATTCTGCTATTTAGTACACTACTAAAATTAAGTTTTTAAAAACTACTTTTATACTTTTTTAATTTAGAATACTCATAAGTATCAGAAAGGAAATTAAATTTGTCTTATAATAAACTATGTTTGAAAAAGGAGTAAAATTAAAGAAAACACTGAACTTCACTGATATAACTATTGGAAGAAATTATCTGAAATGCAAATTTTGAGGAGTTGGTAACGCTGCTGCGAGGAGGAAAAGTTTCAATCCGAATCGAACCCGCGGCCTACTTGATGATTAGATGACCACCCAGACTTCGATCGAAGGTTGTACGGGGTTAAATAGTTGCACATTTTTGATTAAATATATGATGTGCAATTTCATCAGTAAACGCTACAATATATACTTTGTCTACAGAAGATGAAATCAGATTCATGGGAAACCTGCAACCGAAACCAGATAACAGAAATCAAAAGCACCTTGTGTTTCCGACGACTGAAAAATTTTGAAAAATAACATTAAATTTCATAATCTCAAGCTTAAAAAGAACAATCCTACAGAAAAAGAAGGGAAAATAGACCCCCTAAAAAAGTCCTACAGAAGGAATATTAAATTTGACAGTACCTGCAAATAACGTTTTATTCGTAAGAACAGCACCTGCAGAAAACGTTTTATCCGTAGGTACTGTACCTGCAAATAATCACTTAATAAAAAAACAGTTGATATTTTGTAATTTTTAAAGATTATTGCAAACTAATTAAAAAATTGATAAAAAAAGATACTTTATATATCTAGAATTGATAGAAGTATTCAATAATGAATATAGAAAAAGCAATGGAGTAAATGATATATATATACGTAATACGTTAATATTATTATATATGATATAGCTATATAGAAAACTCTGTGGTGTTAAAAAGTATTATAATAACTGATAATAAAAAAAATTCCCCTACAAATTATCAGAGGCATTTTGAAATTAGCATTAAACAATTATTTGCATTTAAACAGAGCAAACTTTTTCATAGTTCTTTACGATGTTGCTCTTTCATTAATTAAACAACATCGAAATTCCTAAAATTAATCCAACATTAGTCCTAATTGATTTTGTCGAAGGTGAGAAATTTTAATGAAGTTCAAGTCGATGTTCTAATTTGAGAATAAACTTAACAATAAAAAACAATTAAAAATGCACTTTTATTAAAACACTTAAAAGTAGAAAGTTTTTAATTTAACTGTTTTTCACTTTTTAGTCCTTAAATTTTAATTCATTATCATTAACTAGAAGATTTGTGCCCGTCTGAGACGGGCTTTTAGCCCGCAAACCATATTTCAGAACTGATTGTCACAGATTAACGAAAGATGTAATGCAAAATCTCATGCACATTGGCAGAGGGCTTAAAAAATAAATGACAAAAAACATGGAAAACAGTATTGATGAATCATTTGACTCTAACTTTCGTTTTGTTAGTAACTTTACTTTGAACGATTACTTTCGTTTTATCCGAGTAAAAATAATGCAAAATCCACTAACAGAAAAAATTGCATTACCAAATTTCTACTAATAACAAAGAAGAATGTGTTGACACTCTACAGGTCAGACGCCTGGACCTAGAGCTACGAAATTTGGCACAGACAAACTTTAGATGATGTTAATGTGCATCTCGGAGCCCTTTTTTTCGAAATTTTAATCATAATTTTAATTAATTAATAATTAGGCGAAATTTTGACGTTTTTCTCAATAACTTCCGAAATTATTACAGCACAAAAATCATTTTTACGCCATCTGAAAGTACAAGAAATTACCTTTTCAATGAAATCAATTAAGTTGTTCTACAATTTTTTCTCTAATTTTAATAAATTTTAAAAATTATTTTTGGCATAATTTAAAACAAAACTTTTCATTGTTGCAACACAATTCAAACCGTTTTCATTGTTTAAATTATTAAATATTTAATTGCGTCTTTCTCTTTCATTGTTGAAAGTTGAGGTAATATTCTAATTCAGTTATCCGATTTGCTCATTCAATAATGACGCAGACAAAAGGGATGAGGTTATTTTAAGTTCCGTCCGCGTCACAGACATCTCGGGGCTTTTCTATTATAGATATCACGGGATCATACAGTCAATTTTTTCAAATTCACTTCTAGGTGACACATTTCGTATGGAATCTAATCAAATGAAATTAATTAATTAACTGATAATTTAGTTACGAAAATATTAAAATAGTATATTGCCATCGAGGTCACAAAAATGTATAAAATTACAAAAGCCCATCACGTCTTGCGTGAAAAATTGATTACAATATTACTACTGTGATCAAAAAGTTCCGGAATGCTTCGTTTAAAATGCATCTATTGTAGATATCGTCTGCAAACTTTTATCACACATTTTTGTGACTTCTATAAATATATGGCAACAGTCAGGAACTTATTTCATATTATCATCTGACAATAAATTTGTTTTTAATGAGATAAGAATTTTCACTCTGTTGATTTCCTAAATGGCGAATGTTATTGAGCAAAGAGCATGCATTGAATTTTATTTTCGCAATGAAATTTCTGCTACGAAAGCATCTGAAACGTTGCAAAAAGCTTTTAAAGACGACTGTTTATCAAAAACAACAGTATTTGATTGGTATAAAAAGTTTAAAGATGGTAGAGAATCCGTCATAGATGATCTGCGATCCGGTAGACCATCCACTTCGATTAATGATCAAGATATCGATAATGGCAGAGAATTGGTGCTTGGTGATCGTCGTTTAACAATAAGAGACATTATTGAGCAAGTTCCTATATAATTTAGTTCCTGTAAAGCAATTTTAAATGATCCTTTAGAGTTGCGACGCGTCGCTCCTCGAGTTGTTCCAAGAACTTTTAATTTGTTCCAGAAACAACAACTGCTAAAGTGGCCCGAGAGATGGTTTCTCAAGGTGATTCCTTTCTAAAACACATTATTACCTGTGATGAAACTTAGATATTTACTTTTGATACAGAAACAGCTCAACAATCAAATGAATGGCGCTAGAAAGTAAGCACAAGACGACGCAAGACAGAAAAGACCACGTCAAAGTTATTTAACCAGATCATTAAAGCGATCTTTTTTTTTCATTCTTTTACAAATTCATCAGGTAAATAGAGGAGAGTCGCCGCACATTGATACAGAAGTAATTTTAATGAAAAACAAACTTTTGTTTATTTATCTTCAAAACATTGTAATTAATTCTTTTATGAAATACACTTTATGGTAGGAAAAAATAGCTTATAAAATTGTGTCATCGGTCCAATTATGATAACACGTTGCCCAGGTTAGACCACCAATTTCTTTAACCACAGTTAAAGCAAAAATATTTTTTGATTCTCAAATTCACACAGCGCATGAACCCGAGTACGACATTTTATGTACTGTTTCACTTCCTCTTCTCCCTTTGGTTCCTCACAAATTATACGAAACTATATAACCTTAGTTTTTGATCTTTTTAATTAAACATTTGTTGGCTTTAATGTCCTTTATTGTTTTTTGCTTCGATTTGTTCCATTTGCAATTTATGAGGACTATTAAGTGTGATAACTGCTTTCTGAGCTATTCCTGTAGTTTACGATTATAAACCCATTTATTTGAAGAACCAAATTAGGCAACTGTTTGTGGTCCAATCTAGGCAAATTTTGGACAACAACAACGAAAAAAATTCCCCATACCTTATTTTTGAACTATTTTAATAAAATTATTAAGTAAATTGTAGCCAAACAAATTCCTTGCCTTTTAATATAATAACATATTTTCCTACTTACTTTAGAATAGCGTAAGAACTTTTTGTCTTTTGTTAAAATAATGGATGATACTTGAATCTAAACACTTTTCCTCTAAGTGTAACCGCGTAAGGCTTTTTCCTAAAAATGATTCCATAGGCTTCATTTACATCGTTGCAACATAACTTGCCTATTTTACGCCCGAAATATTTTTTGATAGAATTGAAGTTTTAGTTTTTGATCTTTTTGATCAAATATTTGAGAGCTTTAATATCCTTTATTATTTTTTTGCCTTGACTTGTTCCAATTGCAATTTATGAGGACTACTAGTGGTGATAACTGCTTTCTGAGCTATTCCTGTAGTTTAAGATAACAATTGAAAATCTAAAAAGACAAAAAATAAGGATGCATATCTAAAATGACAAAAATTAATAGAAACAATTTAATTGGTGTGCGCAAGTGCAGCATCATCCAGGAAAAAAATTGCTGAGTTTAAAATAAATAAAAATACTAATAAAGGGAATTATAATTGTGGAAGAGTTAAAAATAATAGCAGACAAGGATAAGACGTAAGAATCTGTTGGATGACTTCGTCAGAGGCTATATATCCATGCAGATTCAAAAATGGAATAGGTTTTCTGTAGTGGAAAAAGACTTGAAGGTCTGATATTTAATATCCTCTAAGACCTGAACCCAGTCCGAAATGTACTAGAAAGAAAAGTATTTATTCACAAAAAAAGAAATTAAAAACAGTCTTTTAAACAAAGTATGAAAAGAAGGGCTTAAAATCTTACCTCTTATAACTGTTGTGGAACAAAGAAAGGATGCCGTACTAAGCGTGCGTTACAATGTAAACAAAATAAATAGATGCACGCACCTATCTCCATCTAGTGAGGGAAAAGCTAACTAAAGATTTGAAAAAATTTTGCATATTTTTCATAAAGATTTTTTAAAGTTTTTTTAAATTTTATTTTTAATTTTTTATAAACTTTTTTATTGTTTTTACGCATTTTTATAATTTTTGTTTTCATTTTTTTATTTTCATTTTTTTGTTTTTATTATTCAGATAAATTTGCAGGTGAGCCATTAAAAATGTTAAAAGGTGTGGAATGAGTACCGAAGCCACTTCCAGTGCAATGGAGAAATTGAGAGGAAAAATTAATAAATACTTTAATTCTTAATTATAAAGTAGTGCACTGGGTAACCGTTTAGCTTTGAATTAATATTTAAATTAACAATGGCCTTGACACTAGCAGAATGGTTGTTGTAGATATTTTTGATTCTTTTGATTTGAGAGTGGATGGTATTTTTAATGACTTTTAGGTTGAGATTGGTATGATGACCGGAAGAACTGAAACTGAATAAAACCAATGATAATAACAATAATTGTAATTATTTAGATCTAGTAATTAAAATTTTAGATTCAGGAATTTCGGTTGGTATCTATGACAAGAGGGATGACTTTAATTTTAGAGCTATTTCACTGTGTCATTATCATACCAGTCTCAACATTCATCGGTCATTTAATCTTTTGTTCATTAAATAGTTTAAATAATTTCCATTCAATTTATTTATCGATATCATATAATAACGCTAAATATTTTGATTATAAGTTCTCGAGGTTGGGTGAAGGCACTTGCGACAACGAAAACTTCTTCAACTCTCATACTATTTATTTATTTCATAAACAAAATCCTACTCCTTTATTAGATTAAACGCTCATGCAGAGACTATTAGCAGATTTTTCAATTAAATCTATAAACACTCTTTTGATTTAAAACAGTTTTATTTTTTCAGTAATTATTTGCTCAGACTTTATTATAATATGATTATGATATGATATTATAAAGTTTTCTTTAATTAGAAAATAAACAACGAAGAGAAGACTATGATTTCATTCTTCCTGAAGAGAAGTCTACCTATTGTGTTATTATCAGACACCATGGAATCAGCGTGTCTAGAGAAAGGATAAGTATCATTGTAAATAATAAAGGAATAACACTTAAAAATTTGTAGTCTACTTCAAAAATAATTCAAAAAAATATTTAAAATAAAGACTTAATTTCTAGGGCAAGATCTTTAAAATAAAATCTACCAACTCAAAGAACTATACTCAATTTGGACTATAATAAACATCGTAAAAAATATAGCTTCTTTCTTTCATACATGTACTCGATGCAGAATTCTGAACGAGAAGCATTTATCTGCTGAAAAATCTCGATTGAACTAAGATGGATCTGCGATAAAAAGAATTCCATTAGAGAAAATTTGAAAACTTTTAGTAAGGGATTTATGATTGTTGCAGATTTTGCATATACTGGAAAATTTAAACCAAGAAAAGATAAAAAATGTGAAAATCAATCCCTCCAATTGCCAATGAGATATTACAACGATATTTTATTACCAATATTGTAGAAATAAATATCATCCCATCGAAACAAGCAAATAACCACACATGTTAATTCAGTATTAAATTCTTGGAAAAAATGAAACTGGTATCAATTCAATACATTTTACTCACATTCCTGCTAAATCACCAGATGTATCACCTATAGATTTTCGTGAGTTTGGACTATTGAGCAATGAACAGTCGTCGACCTAAAACTAGTAATGAACTATGGAATTCCCTGAAAAAGCAATGGCAAAAAAGTACCTAAGTTTATTTTATGAAAAATTTCATTATTATGTAATTAAGATGTAAAATGGCAGTTAAGAGCATAATTACAATAAATAGTGAAGATATAAAATGACAGTTAAGAGCAAGAGTAATCAAACAGATAATTTAAAAAGACAGAATTTTATTTAAAGCTCTGATTTATAATTGGTACATTTCACAATTTTCAGATTTTTATAACTTTTTTTCTTTCAGATGTGTTGTATTTTGTATAACGGTGATAAAGGTTGTATGCTTAATAGTCTTTTGAAAATACCAATTAAACCACTTCCTGTCAAGAAAATAAAGACTGCTTCGACTTTAATTTTCTCTCACCATTCATTGTGATTCTTTTGAAAAGATTCCAATTTGGGATGAACTATGAATCGTTTTATTTTGTTCTCTCAGGTGGACGATCTGACGAACAACTGTAAGGAGACGAATAAGAGCGTGACTATAGAAATTGAGTGGCTCGATTCGCTTCTTCTCTTCAGCGCCATCTATCACAAATACGACGACATTCGTCGCCTCCATTGTCACCAGATGAAGTAAGTGTTGCAAATACAGTCGGACCTCTATTTAACGAAGTCGCTAAATCCTGAAAAAAAGTTCGTTATATGGAAAATTCGTTAAATAGAGATTCCACTATTAAAATACTTTAAACTACACAAAACAGATTTTAAATTCATAAATACTAAATATTATTAAAAAAGTAATTAATCGCACCTTTATTTTGTAAATTAATATCTATTTGTTTTATATATCTTACCCATCAAAAAGAAATCTGCAAGGAAAACAAGAAAAAAACAAAACATTGTCCTGAAATATACTGTATTTTCAATTTAAAAAAAATTATATTAAAATTAATGAATTTTAACATTTCATCATACGAGGGGTTGTTGATTTCTGCATCATGATCATTTCCATCTTCATCATCTTCGTCTTCGTCGCAATTCATTGCTGTATTGTTTTTATTTTTCACACAGTCCACTTCAAAACTACCTCATCCACATCTTCATAGATACATGCTTTTAAACGTTTTGAATAAGAATTTGATGGATCCTGATTTTGTATCTTATCACGTTTTTTTATGGTTGTTAAGCTGTTTGGAGGAATACCACATTTTAAAGCAATATCCTTTTTCTTCACGCCTTTATCCACCTCATGAAGAATTAAATTTTTTTCTTTGATGCTCAAGCACTTTCGCTTTGACATTTTCCAGCTTCAAGGTCATTGATCACCATATAATGTGTTAAAAGAAAGAATAAGTTTGAAATGTTCAGAAATATTTTGAGAAATTGGGAGAAAAAAATATAATGGATCACAAGAAAAAGTTCGTTAAATAGAGAATGCACTTCGCTATTTGGAGGTTATTTTACGAAGAAATTCGCAAAATGTTCTTGGTTCCAAGGAAAAGTTCGCAAAATAGAGAAATTCGCAAAATAGAGGTTCGTTAAATAGAGGTCCGACTGTAGTTCAGAAAGAATTACCCCAAAAAATCGAAACGAAACGGCTGATAATTTACTTAATATTCATTTCTCTCTGGTCTTACTAATTGGATTCAGATGAAGTATGGAACAAAGAAAATTTGTCCTAAAAAGAAATTATAATAACAGCTGAACACAGTGCAAGCACATCCACCTATATGATTCACTATTAGGTATATACAGGGTGTATACAGATATAGCGACACATTTCAAAAATTAATAAAAAAAGAAATAAAAATGTTGCAGCTACGATTTTTTTAAAATAAGAGCGCATCAAACAGTTTTTTTCAGATAGGTAACATTCCATTTCGGTGGTCTAGGGGGTCGTAAATTACTGGAAATCAAAAATTTGTTTAGAACCATTATCTGAGAAAATATTAAAACTGGAAGAAAAATAAAGGCATGTATTTGTAGGGAATTTTACGCTCTTTAATTCGTTAATTCACATGTGGTGTGAAAACTGAAAAGGTTTCGTGATATCCAAGAAAAACTAAAAAAAGAAACCAGAAAACGCGCGTCGGCTTCTGCAGATCGGTTGCCATTGCGTACGGGATTTTCTCGCTGTAACAAATTTAGAACGGCGTAACGCCGTGTTACCCATCTGAAAAAAAAACCTTTTTGAGATGCGCTCTTATTTAAAAAAATAAACCCGTAGTTCAACATTTTTAGTTCTTTTCATTAATTTTTGAAATGTGTCGCTTCATTTGTGTACACCCTGTACATTATATTATCAAAAGCATCCGGACACTTTCGTATTGACACATTTTTTCGAATTTTTCCAGAAAGGCTGGATGAACTGCCCTTGAGCTTCGACCATGTGATGAATAGGTTCACATTTACAGCTTGAGCTCACATTTTTCAGTTTTTTATTAGTGAAAATTCGGTCACGAAGGCATTTGGGAGACCGACCAGAAACTGATGAAGAAAATTCTTTGGAATCACCCTGTTTCACTGAAAGCCGATAATGATTTAGAACTTCCAACAATGGTTTTGTTTGTTATGCACATTACTTACATCCATTTTCGTAAAAATAGCTAGTATATTCGAGAAGATATAAAGGTTTTCCTAAAAAACCCCAACTTTTTCCACAAGTTTTTTTGCATATAACATGAAGAGTTTTCTAATCAAATTATACGAAACTTACAGATTACGTGACAATATGCTAGCGAAGAATTGTATTAAAATTCAAATTAAATAATTTGAATATTAGAGGAAATGTGAATATTTTTAGTAAATAATTTTTTATTGTGTATGTACGAAACATAGCATAATTTTCTTTTATAATTTGGAGACAAGACACATAGGGCAGCTTATATAAAAATTGCAGTCGAATATCATGGAGATTTAGAAAGATATCGGCATCGGCATTGCTGCAAGTAGAATTTCTGTTGGTCTCTCAGAGAAACGAAATGATGACGGTTTTTTTCCCACAAAATGTTGTATCTTAAACTTGAATCTTCGAATAATTTTAGTGAATTTTATTACAATTGAATATACTATATACCCATGGATACATAAATGGATAATGGATACATGGATAAATTAAATACATAATTTAATTTGTAATTTCCCGATTACGAATCGAAGATTCAAGTTAAAAAATATCAGTTTGTGGAAAAACTATCATCACTTTATTACTCTTAGACACCAACAGAAATTCTACTTGCTGCAATGCTGATATCTTTCTAAATCTTAATGGTATTCGACTGTAATTATTTGTAAGCCGCCCTATATATCTGGCCTCCAAATTATAAAAGAAAAAATATGCTATATGTTTCGCACATGCGCAGTAAAAAATAATTTACTACGAATCCTCATATTTTCTCTAGCATTGAAATTATTTATTGTAAATTTTAATAAAATGCTAATTCTCTAGCATATTTTTATACAGTGTGCCCATTTAAATAAGGACCCCCCCTTTACCTACCCCTTTCAGAACGGCGGCAGCTTTAGGTATGAAAGTAGTGTCTAGATATTGTAAAACGTCTATGTGCTATGCGATGACATAACTTACAACGCCACCTGGTGGCAAACTTCGGAATTAGCGTTCCTATCTTAAAAACGGTACAAAATAGAGAGGAAATGTCAATTACAAAGTTGTAAAGCGTTGTCGATTTACTGCAAAAAAAACCTTGTGCACAGTAATACGAACGCTTAAAATGCACATTTGTTTTTCCGCATTTTCCAAAATTGTGACGTCACAAGACATGGACAAAAGGAGAAAATGTCATTTTTCGGACAAAAAATTACCCCATTATATTAACCGGTGGGGATAACCCAAACAGCAGTTGTATGTGACCTTTCCGCCAACATTGCAAGACTTTCGATGACGTATTACTGTTGTCTGTGCTAGCTCACCAACTGTATGCAAAGTGAAATAAAAGCAAAGGCTCAAATCTGTATTGTAGATGACAGAGAACACTTTGAGCACCGGAAATAAAGGTATCTTGTGATAACTAATTGTTTTTTCTCTTTTCTACCCGTTTTGTAATGTCACAGTTTCGGAAAATGTGAACAAACAAATGTACATTTTAAGTGTTCTCTTCTTCGCATTAATGTGCACAAGGTCTCATTTTGCACCAAATCGATAACGCTCAACAACTTTGTAACTGGCATTTTCCCTCTATTTTGTACCGTTTTCGAAATAGGAACACTAACTTCAAAGTTTTCCACCAGGTGGCGTTGTAAGTTATCTCATCGCATAGCGCATAAACATTTTATTATACCTAGATACTACTTTCATTTTCATGACTAAAGCTGCCGTCGTTTTGAAGTTAAGGGGTGGTAGCCCTTATTTAAGTAGGCAGCCGGTATATTCTGTAAATTTCGTATAATTTGTTATGTTGGAAGCAAAAAGCATGCGGAAAAATTTGGGAATTTTTGAGAAAACCTTTATATCTTCCCGAATATACAAGCTATTTTTACGAAAATACATTTAAACAATGTGCATGGCAGAGAAAACCATTGCTGAAAGTTCCAAATCGTTATCAGCTTTCTGTGAAAAAGGGTGTTTCCAAATCATTTTGTTCTTCAGTTTCTGGTTGGTTCCCCAAATACCCTCGTGATCGAATCTCCACTGTAAAATGGGAGTTCAAGCCTATTCATCACATGGTCGAAGTTCGAAGGCAGTTCCTCCAGCCTTTCTGGGTAAATTACAAAAAATGTATAGATACAAAAGTGCCCGAATATTTTTGATCATATAATGCATCTGAAGTACGCTCAAAACTTCTACAAGAAACGCCATTATAGAAGCCATTCATTGATGAGTGCAAAAAAACAAGAAACTTCTATATAGATGCCTAGCTAGAATTGATGAGTGTGAAAAGACAAGAAACTTCTATATAGGTGCTTAGCTGGAATTTAAGAAAGGCTATATGCAGTGGCGGTTCGTCTATTGGAGCTTGCAGAGCTGTAACACCCTCTGAAATTATTTTAAAAGCTTGTTTTTTTATCTTAATATGTTATTTTTTCAAATTGAAGAATTCTCTGAACAGCGGAAATGGAAAAAATTAATAATAATGAAAGCCAAGAAAGAAGACAGAAAATGAATCAATATGTAGGTGATACGTAAGTTAGGGCAACTCAGAAAGCAGCCCTCGAAAGATTAAAATTCGCTCATCGCGCAGCAGCTGAGCGACGTATCAAAGAGAAAGGTGTAACAACATCTAAAGAAAAGTAGACTATTACGAACTAATAGTGTAAAAGTGAAAATGCCTGTGCTGTACATAGTGTAAAGCCTAGTGGAAGCCGAAAACCAAATTTTCCTACCATTAAGTTCGACGGTGCCTCGGGCTGCTCTCGCCGCAGACCTGGTATGGGGCATAGCCAATTGTGTGATGCTCCTTTTTTCCCGCCCTCATACTCGAGGATGGCCTTAGCTTTATTGATTTGTTTTTCTTCGCCTTTTCTCGTTCGATATTGTTTGGTTATGTTATCCCTTTCACACTGCCCCGACGGAAACTCATCTGCTTTAATACACATTCCTTCACTTTTATTAGAAGTCACGCTCTGGAAAAGGATAAGTAGATATTTTTAAAAAGTACTATTCAGATAATTACAATTAAAAAATCTGGGCTATTTAGAAGTAAAGCTGTTTCATATATTATCTTCGGGAAATATTTTTGCAGCACTGCTCGTTTCTGAGCTGACGAGCCGCCACTACTTGCATGACAAGCAGTTTGTGCATTAAAAAATCAAGCATTCAATGAAATCAAAAACACTGTCACTTTAAAGTTACCGATTGAATATAATTCTGACAGGGGAAAGACAAAAAAATCGGATCAATTTTTTAAAAGTTTGGTGATATGTTTTCCTTGATAAGTTCAGTGATATCCGTTGTCTGTCTTCAAGAACGATTCTCGTAGTTAACTCGGAAAGAAATGGACCACCTGCTTTCAGATAACTCAATAGATAGCGAAGTAGTGGCATAAGGGGATCAGTCTCAAACTGTCTCCTAAGTTTCAACAATCCTTTCGGATTTCCAGCAGCACTCTAATGTAGATTTTATTTGGTCGAAGTTTAATTTGGCTATTCCCGTTGTACCAATTGGATGAAGTTGAAAAGAAAATTTATTTATCTTTTGTGAGATGCTTATACATTTTCCTGGGCACTAAGTATTTTTATACTCTTCGAAGTGCAACAAAGGTTGTCGTTTTTAACCTTACTACGGAAGGAAAAATCCAAAGATAGAAAGAGATACCTGAATAAAAAATATCAGATTTCACCCATAGAATGTTTTTTATAAACTACAACTGCAGTAATCTTCCTTTATCTTCAGTCCTTACTTTATTCAATCAAACCATTTTCTGAGGATTACTAATATTAACACATACCAGAAAATATCGTTAGAGGGCTTAGTGAATCGATAACGCTCTACAAGTTTGTAATTGACATTTTTCCTCTATTTTGTACCGTTTTCGAGATAGGAACGCTAACTACAAAGTTTTCAACTTGTTGTCTTCATTGTTTTGTTGGAGTTAAATTTCGAAGAGAATTTATTTTTCTTTCTCACTTTCGGTATGTCCTACCTTTCATTTATTTCATCTTCATCTGAATGGCTTGTCACGTTTTGTACATATGTCAGTGTTTCACATGTTACATTAAAATCCTTAGATTTCATAAGGGAAATTGACAATACCGAGAGATTAAAGGGATTGTTTAAAATCAAGTCAAATTTCTGAAAACTAAAAAATTAATTTTTTTAAGTTTTATAACCTGAGATTGATGTCAAATAATACATGTTGGGCAAAAAATGTTTAAATAAATAAATAATAATTGAAAATGCAGGGTAACCTAGAAAATTTTTTAAAGTTAGCAGGTTCAAGACAAGAGATGAAGATCGACTGAAGAAAAGTTTGAAGAGCGAGGAATGTCCTGTAATAATTTTGTCTCGGTGAATCAACTTGTTTTCATGAACGAGGCACATTTGAACTTAAAGTAAACATTTTTTTGCTATCCTAGTTATGCCGCTGCAATTAAAGGGTAGGTAGAAGTCGAAACGTAGGATCTTTAAGAATCACTTCTCAAACGTGAAACATCAAGGATAAATAAAAGGAAGGGTCCAGGAGAAAATCGATGAGGTTCCAATTTTTTTAAATTTTGCAGGAAACTTGAAACAACGTTTCCAGTAGCTAACAATATTAAAATATATTAACATCATTATTTTGTTTTAATTAAGTATTGAGACAATGCAGCAAATCATGATGTGTCAAAAATTTATTTGAAAAACAGTGGTAGTCTATTTATATCTCTACTAATAAAAAAGAGAATGTGTGCGTCTGTATGTGTGTGTGTGTGCGCAATGCAGGGCAGACCGCTCTGAACCTACAGCTGCGAAATTTGACAAAAGCATACTTGGAAGGAGGGGAAGATGAGTGCTTCGGGGCTTTTTTAAAATTTTTAATTAGAATTTTAATTAATTAAAAACTAAGCAAATTTGGCGTTTACACCACCTAAAAATTCATAAAATTATCTGTTCTATGATACCAATTAGTTGCCGCACATATTTTTCCTCTATATTTAACATCGTTTCCCCCAGTTGTCCAATAGTTGAAATGTATAATTCTGATGGAATTCCTCCTACCCCTTTTTCAAATAGATATCCTAAAACCACATCCATTGAGATACAGATGGCGCTGAAACCTCAAAATCAGAAAAAAATGGAATCTCATCGTTTTCGCTCTGGACCATTCGAATGATATAAAAAAATAAGTGATATGAAGAATAAAATTAGTTTTGTCTGCGTTTATCTTCTAAAGCCTAAATTTCATGATCTTGCTTCTAATTTGTATTAAGTAGACCCAGGGATAAAAAAATTATCAACGCAAGATGGCGTAGAGATTAGAATCAGAGCATAATGGATCGAAGCTATTCTCCATTGCAATAGTGTTGTAAACCACGAATAGAGCCAACCATCATAGAAAAACCTGCCTGTAATAAATGGAAGTAGCATTTGAACGTTCATCTGATTTAGTATTAATTTTTGTGGCTAGAAAAATAACGATTCTGGCATACCACTTTTACACTTGAAGACGTTAAAGAGGAGGCTTTTGTGGGAGAATTAAAATCTGCGCAGCGTTGTTGGAGAATAAAAAGGCGGTTACAGATACTTTTTATAATCATGATGTTTATGAACGACTTAAATAGGATTAAATTTAGATTAGAAAAATTAAGCAATCGATCAACTTATCTTTGAGTATTATATACTACGAGTAACTTAAAGCTGTGGCTGTCATAAAGAAGAAATAGCAAAAGGAGTTCGTTTGCTCTGTACCTTATCTAAGAATAAAAGTCTCGTGGGTTAAAGCGCATGCAGGCAATATAGGCAATGAGAGAGCAGACCAACTGGCAAAAGACGCAACACAACATGGGCAACCCTATTCGCTTACTAAGCTTCCTAAACCGCACATAAAAGGCCTCCTCCGGAAGAGCATGCTTGAGGAGTGGCAAACTTCATGGAAGAATGGCGATACAGGCATGAAAATCTATAACATCATGCCCACAGTTAGTCTCCGTCCCACTAACTGGATTTCAGAGGATGTTATCTTCTTCTCTCAACATGGCCCTTTCCCTGAATACCTCAAAAGCTTTCACCTGTCTGACAGCGATTATTGCAGTTGTTGTGGAATTGGCACGGCACTTCACTATGCCACAGAGTGTATTTACACAGTGTCTTGACATATGAGGAAGCCAGCTCCAAACTTCGAACAAGAATGGCTGAAAAGAGTCGCCAATAACCTCGTCTCCAGGCATAAAATTCGTGGGATTATCAAATTCATAAGAGAAAACAGATATCTTTTCTGGCCTGCCTAGCCTTCAACTTCCCAGCGAGTTGAACTAAAAAGCTCAATTACCGGACATCCCCCCCCCACTTCAAAAAAAGAAAGGTGTAACAACATCTAAAGAAAACTAGACTATTACGAACTAATAGTGTAAAAGTGAAAATGCCTGTGCTGTACATAGTGTAAATATTTCTTTCTTTTCGTTTATTTTGTTTTTCTTTTTTCTTAAATAAAATTCCCGTGTCTTGCCCATCAAACCGTTCAGTGACCGGTCTGGTCACGGGTACGGGGGTAAGAGACGGCGTTATGTTCTGTACCTTATCGATTATACTAAACAAACATAGCTTCCAATTAAAATTTATCTAGCATCGATTTACAAAATTTTTGATTTATCTGTTGTCATATGCATTTTATCACTGCATCGGCTCTTAACTGAAACCCAACTTTCTATATAAACTCTACACTCTCCTTCCTTTTAATGATTTTAAGAAACTGAAATAATTAACATTAATATATCACTTTTTATGTTTCTAGTATTTATCAGGATGTCTTTATATCTTGTTACCTAAATGTAAGCTTTGTTATTTTGGTTTAAATAAAAAAATATTAATTAAATTATCGCATGCATACTCTTTTTTGTGTTTTTCCGACTTCCCGCTGCGAGGTCAATAATTAAAGACTAGTTTTTGACTTTTTTCAAAAAATAAATCAGTTCTAACCGAGGGATAATGAATATTTAAGAGTATTAATCATCTTAAAGGCCTAAGTGATAGTTTAATGCTGTAATATTTTTTAGACTAAAAATGCTCGTATCGAAATGATTTGGAGTTTCTTTGAATCCACCGCTATGGGGTCGTCTACAAATGATGTCACGCTTGGAGGGGGTTCGTGAAATTTGTGACAGTTTGTGACAGGGGGGGAGAGGGGGTAACAAGAAGTGTGACATCACACATTTTGCTTAAAATAAAAATATTTAAAATTAGCAGATTAAATTTTGAAGTTATTTTGAAATTACCAGAATTTGAGGGTATTTTTTAATCAGGGCTGAAACAACTTTCACGTGATTTTTTTTCACTTATATTCCTTTCTTTTTGAAAAAGGCATTCAGGGTAGGTTCTGAGAATATGGTAGCAGCAGAAATTCTTCATCATTAGAAGCAAACCTCCCCCTGTCACACCCTTGAAATGTCCAACAGAAGATACGTCGCCCCACCTGGGTGAGTGGTAGAACTGGTAGTGGCACAAACAGGTTGATCTTATTGAAGTGCTTTTTTTTAAAAAAAATCTGTTTATGAGTATTTTGTGTTCATAAAGTAAAGATAAGATTTAAAGCAAAATATATTAAATACCATTTCAAATTTCAAAATACTACTCTTTACAATTGCTCTTTTATATCAATATTTTATTACTATTGTATATTAATTAGGTTTTTTGTTATAAACCTTAATCTTATTTCATACAAAATAAGTACACATATAGTCATTATTGTTATGCTCACAAATGTCATTAAAACACATAGTTAAAGTTTAAAAATAAAATTTGAAATATGATCTATAACGTAGTGCTTTGTTTCTGAACTGCAAGTTTATGTTTATGTAATATAGTGTGACAAGGGGGAGGGAGGGGGGATGGTGAAGTGTGACACTTTGTGACAAAGGGGGAGGGGGTCAAAAATATTGAAAAAAAGTGTGACATCACTTATGGACAGCCCCTGTCTTGTAGATTTCAAAATTTTAGAATATATATGGTGTGTTTTCTTCCAGAAGAGAGATCATGGCGTTGCAAGCGGAGAATTATAGTCTGGAGAGGCAGCTGTTCAGCTATCAAAAGTCGATCTCGATCGTGAATTCACGTGGCCAGCCTCCCGAAGTTCTGCCCCAGGAAGATGCCGTGGAAGAACCCTTCCGAACCCTTCCGCAGGGGGAGAATTTTCCCGAAGTCAAGTACATCTGAGGAAGGGAACAGATCTCTCATGAAGTGCCTACCGTTATAGATGCAATTTTTGGGAACTTTTTAAAAACATCAAGCAATTTTTCCGCTCTCTGTTATATATATATATGTGCTAAGATTTTTGAGCATTGCGCTTCTTTTTTGCTATTGGCTGTACCATACATCACTGCTTTACCACCAAAATATACTCCTGACATTTCAATAAATTCCTATTTCCCTATTCTTACTAGCATTATCTTTATTATCGTTTTCTAAAAAAGAATTCAACAAATGTTTCAAAAAGGGCTTCCATGGAAACTTAGAGCAAAAATGAGTATTTTCAATGAAATGCAAATTGCCTTTTTTTCATATAAAATTTTTCCATTGTTTCAAATGTTCATGGTTACAGAACACAACAGGCTACCAATATGCCGTAATCAGACTTCTTTTTATAATTTGTTGAAAGAACTAAAACTAATTATTAACTCTTCATTAATTCAAAATACTCCTTGTCACGCATGCAGTGTATAGGGTGTTTCACTGATGGGTCATTCTCATGGAAAAGGTGGTTTCATGGAATAGGAGATCTCATGGAATAGCTAAAAAAATTTTTTTAGAAAAGTATGTAAAATATCTTAAAAATTGCATGAATGTTTCCATTTAAGCTTAATAAAAAAAGCCTTATATTAGTGGTCAAGTTTTCTATTTTATTTTTCACTGGTTTTTTTTTTTTTTTTTAGTTTTAAAATTTTTGACCTATCTACGAAGGAGACATGATAGTCATCGGAACTTTTACATTTTAAACGAAAGCATAATTGAGTAATTATTGGGCAGATTTGGTGCAGGTTTTTTTCTTATAATTAAACAATAAAATTAGTTATTCAAAACCAGCGCAAGAAAACTGAACATTTTAAAACAAATAGCACTTTTTAAATAATGGCACTGACTGTGCATTAGTTAAATAATATTTACAAAGAATTTCAAATAAATGAAAGTCAATATTTTGCAGGAAAGTAATGAATTATATACTAGGTTAAGGAATATCATATATTTATTTATTAATAAACAATCTAGTAAAGTCTCGTATTAAGTTTTTTCTACTCTTTTCTCTTCTGAATTTGAGCATCTGACTGCATTGCCTTTATATTTTTTGATATTCCCATTTTTTCTAACAGTAAATTTAGCTATAAATATGTTTTTTATACATTATTGAGGCTTTAATATTATAAATATTCTATATGAATTGTTTACCTTAATTCTTTTCGAGAATATGTTTTTAATTTTAATTTTTAAAAAATACAAAAGAAAATCACTAAATTTCATAAAAAATATCTACCAAAGAACTTTTAATTGATATTATTTTAATTTATCTAACTGTGTCATGAGTTTTGAGATTTTGTCTCTTTCATTGACAATGCCATCCTCTATGTGGAGATGCCGTGTCCACGGAGTAGACAAAAACTAAGTTTTGAATTTTTAAGTGCTTTGGATTTTATGTGGCTAAAGTGGTACATTTATTTTTATTAAATTCTATACTAAACCTATCAAAATTTTGTATTTTAATTATAAATTAGATTTTTCTTAACTTATTTATGATGTCCACGGAGTGGACGCTGAGAACTTTACCAAGCTCTAAATGGAACAAATAAATTGGAATATATTTAATAAATTAGCAATAGAACAAAAATCTTTCCTTAAAGAACAAATAGTCTGCCTCTCTTATAAACTCTTTCGTGATGATTTGACATGAGCTGCCATATTACGATATTTTTTTAAGTTATTTTCCTTGTCCACGGAGGGAAACGTATTTGATTGGGGACAAAGTGTAAAAATTAATTACTAAGTAAAAACAATTTTTAAAAAGTTAGGTTAGACCTTTACTAGAGACTTTAAACTAGTTAATACTGAAAAAATACAATTTTTTAAAAAATTGCTTGAGTTTCAGTAAATATTATTTTGAATTCCATGTGTAGGGACGTCCACGGAGTGAACTTTTGTCTTATATTCATTGAAAAATGCGAGTTAAATATTAAAAATATTTTGGTAGAAACGTATTGAATAGTTTTTTAAAACTTAAATTATACATATGAACACACATATTAGGACATTTGATGCACTTTCTAATTTTTATCACTCCTGGACTGTAAAAAGCACCTTTTCTTGAGAATGACCCTAATACAGAATGAGATTGCTAAAAAGGAATCAATCAGGGTCATGCTATCTTCAGGAATTAGATGGCATTGAGGATTCCACAATTAACACAAGCATTTGCACTAAATTCTTAGTCCCGTTTATGTTAGAATACCTTATATTGAACTTCTGGACGGATGGAGTTACTGAATACATCTGGAGAAGGTTTGGATGAACAACAGGTCCATCATTTGCGGAGCTTTAAATTGGACTATCACCCATTTCATCCATAGCGTTCCTCAATTTTATAACGATGAAGCGAACTTTGTGGCTCCATTCAATGGCTGATAGTGTCGCCGACCTATCCTGACTTGATTCCATTTTCCATCCTCCGCGGTCAGTGCTGAGGATATTGTGACACGCTTCTCCGTAGTTGCCACGAATGTAAAAAATACGACTAGAATTTTTCAGAATGCTCATGATTCCATGATCCAACGATGTCTGAAATGTATTACAGCTAGTGGGTGCAATTTCTGTGGCTCTTTGAATTTCGTAAATACGAGGGCCAGTCAGTAAGTAGGTTACAAAAGTCAATAAAAATGGGAAACCAAAATATTTACTAGAAAAGTGTGTCATTTACAACGACACATTTATTCTATCTCAGTTTTCCATTACCTGCTGCAATAAAAGTCTTCGGACTGCTGTCTCAACTATCTATGTACCTCACGCTCAGCGTCTACATTAGACGCGAAACGTTTGCCGCCCTCGCGCAATTTCAGCGGACCAAACATGTCATAAATCTTGGAGCTAACTCTGGTTTGTAAGGCGAGTGTTGAAGAAGTTGCCACCGAAAATCTTCAATTTTCTCCTCGGTTAATCGAGCTGTATGAGGACTGCCATTGTCGTGACGGAACAAGATTCCCCGAATCAGTAGGCGTGGACGCATTCTTCGAATTGCATCCCGTTCTATACAATGCATCGATATTACAGCAGTTTCGATACAATGTTACAATAGACCGCTTGACGGGACAAACATTTCTTACTGTAAGCAGAAAGCATTTCCTTGTGAATTATCCTTTGCCGCGAGTCCTTTCGCCCTCAAGAAACGCACACTTTGCTGCTCTTCTAGCGTACTCTTCTCGATCACAGTCGTCATTTTCAAATGCAGCTGCGCATGTGTGCAACTGTAATCTCATAAATTGGAAATGAACATCATACGGTTGTATTCTGCTGCCACTTATGGACATATTTGGAAATAATTTACTACTAATTTCCAAACTCTTATATCGGTTTGCAACCTACTTACTGACTTATCCTCGTATATTATATTGTTAATGATAAATTGCATGCTGTTCGCTGTATGCTCTCAGCGACAGCTACCACGATGACGTTTAGGACCCTTCGTTGCTAAATGATTCTGATTCGTCTTTCAGCACTCTATACCCTTCCGAAATTCATACGTGCTGTATCGAAATACGCTGTATATTAAATACATCACATGAAATTGAATTTGCAGTTATCAACATCCAGAAATCATAGCTGATCACCAATATTAGAATTCGATCGTCACCCCATCCTCGGTGATTTTTAATAAAAGTTAATTATTATACAATTTTTGGTTTGTACTAAATGTATTCATATCTAAAAACACCTTATATACAAATACAAAGGTTTCAAAACTGGAGGCGATCATATGGCAAACCAAGATTCAATTCCGTCGACCATATTTCTTTACAAAGATTTTAGCAGGGTAAGTGGATACCGATTTTTTAAACGAAAGCGAAATTTAAACGCTTCTGATTGCTATATTTTTTTTTACTATTTTATTACTTTTATACTATTGTAATGTAACAAAATGTTCAGTGGACGCTACCTTCTAAACTGGTAAAAGAAACTTTTTACACTTAATCACCTGTTTAGGTTTAACGATTAATTTTTTTAATGTGTAGTCACAGGTGCCCAGTTCCCATCTCGTACGGGCAACTGGGCACTCCCCCTCTAAACCTTGAAAATATTAAAGAGAAAAAAATATTTTATTTTCTAAGGTGCTTTTTATTATTGAACAACATTTAAGTATCGTTTACATGGTTAAAAATTTTAAAAAATCCCTATTTTTATTGCAGTTGTAAGTGAGAGGGACACTGTCCTCTATCTCAGCAGCAGACTGACAGCATCTTAAATACTTTAAAATTACTTATAATGAGACAATTATTTAATCTTATATAATCCTTTTTCAATTATTTTGTGTACAAGCACAGGTGCAAGTGTTTTTTTCTGTATTTGTGTGAAACAGCAATAATGATAACTTTTGATTATAACTGTATTTATTGAAAACTCTAAAATTAACAAATAAATTTATTTCAGAAGTAGCTGGCTAGTATAAATAATAGATATACTAAACAAAAATTAAAATTAAAAAAGAAAGAAAAGTATAGATAAGAAACAGCAGATTTAAACAAAAACGATGACAATACATCTTTAAGCGTACTAACGCAACAAACTCAAGTGATTGCATCAACTGAAGTTTAAAACGATAATATTTAAAACACATAAAAATTAATTTAGAAAGTAAAAAATGTTCAAAACGGAAGAAATGAATGAGGAATCGAATGGCGAACTTTTTGATTTATAATCTTACCCTTGATAGAAAATCTTGTCTAATTTGGAATCTTTATGGTGAGTGGTCTTCCATAAAGTTCGCCATTCGATTCCTCATTCATTTCTTCCGTTTTGAACATTTTTTACTTTCTAAATTAATTTTTATGTGTTTTAAATATTATCGTTTTAAGCTTCAGTTGATGCAATCACTTGAGGCTGTTGCGTTAGTACGCTTAAAGATGTATTGTCATCGTTTTTGTTTAAATCTGCTGTTTCTTATCTATACTTTTCTTTCTTTTTTAATTTTAATTTTTGTTTAGTATATCTATTATTTGTATCTGTATTATATTATACATAGCTGCATATGCGCCTTTATATATAATACTAAGAATTTTTATTAATGTTTGATTAATTAATTTAATCAATTTTTAAATAATATTTTCATTAAAATTTAGTCAATTTATAACTGGCTAGTATAAGTTATTTCGATGGTTAGTGAAAGATTCATGAATGAATATTAAACTTATTAACAAAATCTTTAAAAGATTTTTTCAAACTGAATTAAACGGCAAAACATTTAAAGTAACTTATTGCAAAGCATGAAAAAATCAAATCCAGTCCTCAAAAAGAAAGACAACAACAACTAGAACATAAGACGTAATCTTCAAGATTAAGATAAGAAGCTTACCTACCCGTCTCAAAAGAGAATGCAAGATAAATTAACTTAATTATACAGGGTAGCTGAGTACTGTATGTACCCAGTTCCCCAAGTCCTTAATACCTAGTTGGCCCAAATAAAATTTTGACACGGGCAACTGGGGACCCCTTTATAACTATTTTTTTCACATCTAAACAAGAAAAAAATTAAATTAAGTCTATAAAGCGTAGTCTTTAAAGTAATTTAGTTATTTTTATTTCAATTATGAAATTACGCTCACAAGAATAACTAAAATTGGATCATGTTTCCGGTTGTAAGTAACAAATTTTCTTCCTTTGATGAACACAACTTTCTTCTAAACTGCTCTAGAGTAACTGGCGATCTGACAGTTGTTTAGAAGGAAAGACATATCGATTGTTGCCAACAAGTGGTTTGGAAATGTCTTTAATCCATCTTTTTAAAAATGTTATGGGGGTGCCTAGTTTCCTCTTGTATTCAGTTTTCCCACCTTACCATATCTATTTCCTTCATAAGTGCGGCTATGTCAGGAAGTTCAAAAGCAAACTAACAAGGAACTAATTTCAGAGGCATTACTTTTTTTATATTCCTTGTATAATTTGTAAATTTTCTACTTTGAGTTTCATGTCCTTTTTTAAAAAAATATTATAGATGGCGAGGAAAAGAAATAGTTAAAAGAAACCTGTATGTATAGTCCGTCAAAAAAGTATCCGAACGCTGCTCTTTATTCCGAGACTAATCATTGGACAATAAAGCTATAAATCCTTGCCGCCATAGAAATGTGTCCTCTATAAGTGTATATAAAAAATTTTCATGCAAGGGGTCGTCTTCATATTTAGATTTACACAATCTCAATATTTTCAAATGGCAACACCAAATTTTGAATACATATCCAGATTCTCCAGAAAATGTTATATACACTTATAGAGGTCAGATTTCTATGGCGGCAGGCATTTATAGCTTTACTAGCAGTACGCACACGGCGTTGCCCGTGTAATCAAGACTTCAACAAAATGGAAAAAAGAACGCCCACAATGACACGAAAAAATTTTGAAAACAAAATCAAAACAGAAGATACACATTATTGATTTTCCAGCTTATTTTTCTTCGCGATAATGACATTTGAGCTGTAGGAAAACAGTACAAAGTACGTTAATCCAAAACAATATTAAAAAATTGCAACGTGAAAATCATTATTAAACAGCAAGCAAACAACGTGTTTTTTATGCTTGACTATCAAAAGGTACATAAAACAAACAAATCAAAACTATAAAAAATATAATTCAAAATGCGATTCCCCCACCTAGATTAAAAAATAGTCTATCATGAGCTTGAAGTGTAAGGCGAAATTGATCAGAACATAACACACAGACGCGCACAAAGAAAAAATAAGCCAAAGGAGAAAAAAACCTTTAAACGGTGTGGTAATTCATTCAGATTACAGCAATAAAAGTAATTCATCATATTCCGTATCTACCCTCGCTCATGGCAGATGCCAAATAAATCCATCGCTCTAAATTTTTCGGCCAGATGGCGCACACTTGGATGGGACGGGATTTCCGTAAAATATATCTTCCTTCGAAAAAAATCTCTGACCCCATCAACTAAAAAATTAATTAAAAATCGACTTAAAATAACTTTAACCGTACTTGTTTTAAATGAAGAAGAAACGTTTCTTTTATTAGCTCAAAACATTTCAAAAAGATAACGAAATTAGAACGTGAGATGGAGTCATTTGATTTTGAAATCTTAAAATTTCATGCGAAAACTGACTATTATTTAAAAATTCCTCAAAATTCAGGAAATTACGTTAGACTTCCAAAACAAAAGTCATTAAAACGATAATTGTTTGCTCTATTCGATGGTGCATCGATTGTTTTTTTTCCGATCATTATTTTTCATGGTTCGGACAAAAACGTGCAAAAAATCACCCAAAACAACACAAAATATTAAATAAAAAATTTTATCGATTAAATTTTAAAATTCAGGCTTCGAAATGCATTCAGTCACCATTAAGACTACCTGTGTGCCAAATTTCATGGCTGCCAGTGCGATAGATTCGTCTGGACATCGCAGACACACACACAAGTATTGCCTTTTATAAGTATAGATTGTCCGATAATTAGTCTCGGAATAAAGAGCAGCGTTCGGATACTTTTTTGACGGACTATACATGTTTCATAAATACAACAGCAGGCGTAAACTATGTTTAATCGTTAAAATAAGAGTTTATAATCATAAAGTCATTAATGTTTTCGCTACTTTTCCGTTTATATTTGGAAGATATTCTTTTCCAGAAAATATGATAATTCATTTTATTAGATCGTTAATTTCTAATATACACGAATTCCTTTCAATGTAGCTCTAATTGTCAAAAAGTACAATAGAAGCTTTCACATATTTGATTAAAAATCTGCACGTCAGAGGTAAACTGTCTTATGTTACAATTTTAATATTTTAAAGCAGAGCCAGAAGAAGCCCTGGAGCGTAATGTATTGCAATTTAGTTTTTGAGAGCGATGGGATAGACTCGTTTTTGGTAAATTTGACAGATCATAACCACACCGGTGTTTGCGATATTCAGTATTAAAGATTCATTTTGCCAATGTTTCGGTGCTTGTAGCTCGGCTTTCAATCCAGGAATCCGGATGAAAATGGTGTCATATTATATGATTTATCTGCTCTTTCAAAACGTGATTATTTTGCGTGTAGGTTTGTCAGATACTTTTCAATTTTGAATTTTTTTTCAGACTTGTAGCATATTCATTTTATCCGCCATGTTACACTTTAGCAAACAAAATTATAAAAGGAAAATCCTTCAAATATCTCAGCGAATGCGCCAATGCAGCAATACAACCGAGCAAAAGAAAAAATATACAAAACTATTTTAGAAAAAAGAACAATCAAAAAAGAAATAGAACGCTAACGTAAAGGATGCCTCTTCAACAGGGAAAGGATAGACCCATTCATCTGTGTTTTCTACTCTAGCCAAAGCATAATTGCTGAAAAAAGGCTTGTTTCCCTGGAACACCGAAGAAAAAGGAAAACATTTACGCCGATGGACAGAAAAACCACAGAAACAGTGTCAGCAAAACAAAATATTAAAAGGAAATCATACTAAAAACAAAAAAAGGAAAGAAAATTCTCAAAATTCACCCAAACACGTGGTAACTGTTCAAGCAAACAGTTTCAGAAGTGCTGACACAATACTTTGAAGCACAGCGGTAGCGTCACGGATACAGTTAATTATTAGTGACGGTTAACAGTTAGTTTTATTTATCTAGTACAAAGTGCCTAAAATAAATTAATTTACGAATGATAATTAATACAGAACTAAAAATAACTTGAAAAATATCTTTATTGCTTGAAAAAAATTTCAAACAGCGGCAGTTAACGGTTAGTTTTAATTACCAAGCGCAAAGTGCCCTATTTAAAATAGTTTATGCAAAAAATAATAGCAGAACCAGAAATAACTATAAAAAATAATAAATTAACAGATTGAAAAATAATAAATTAACCGATTGAAAAATACTAAATTAATTAATTAATTGATTTAAAAAAAATAATTGCTAAAACGCCAAAAACCAGGGATGGCAAGGTTGGTCCTCCTTAATTAAATAGTAACCAACATATATATATATGTTACTGTGAAAGAGCGAAACTGGAGAATGTCGACTTTCACCGGTGAAAGTCGACATTCTCCAAATGTGAATGTTGACATTCACCGGTGACATTACTATGTGAATGTTGACATTCACCGGTGAAAGTCGACATATTCCAAATTTCGGTCTTTCACGGTAACATATATATATATCGTAAAATGGAAACGCAGTTACAGCACAATGGCGATTCGTCAAGGGATGAAATCATTGTGAACTGCTAAAATATAAAGAGTTTGACATTTTCTTGCAATCAGTGACGCCGTAAGGCCTAAAACACTGATTTTCATCTCTAATGTCAAATCAAAAGCAGAGAGAGGAATTGTGAATAAATAATTAAAAACAAAAGTTCGATGTGATAAAAAGCAAGAACAAAGTAAGAATACTTAATCTTCATCGTTCCCAACATACTACATTTCCCTGGCAATAACAAAGTTAGGCACGAAACTTGTAACTCGATATCCCGTAAACACCCCTTCAATACCGGTCACCGCCATAACGCTCCGCAGCCGCCGTAACCTCAGTTGCCGACCTTTCTGGTACGTAAAATTGGTTCTTACTTTGCTCTAGCTTTTTATCACATGTGTTGTGTTTTTCTTCACATATTTACGGTTTTTTATATTGTTTTCCATTTGGTACTGTTCGCATTTTTATCTTTACTCGGATATACTTTCAATCCGTTTTTTCATATCTTTTCGAGTAAGATACGAAAGCTTGTTATTTTATTGTTTTTTGATTATGTTTTCTTCTTATATATATATATATATATATATATTATATTATATTTATATATATTATATTTATATTTTATTATTTTTTATGGTACGGCTGTTTTTTATTTTATTCTAGGTCTTTTGTATTCGGATTTTTGTATTTGATTCTTTTTAAATCTTCTTAAATGTATTTATATTTTTTATTCAAGAAATCTTCCATTTTCGTTTGTTTTGTGCTTTTAGAGGGGATGACGGCAATTTTTAACGGATTTCGTTTGTCGTCAGCAGAAAAAAGCACAAATTAATATCATGAGCGAGCTTCCCTTCCTGACGAGCGGCTCGTTATGATATTTTTCATTTTTTTGGTTTTTTCTGGTTTTTTTCTATTTAGCCATTTTGTCTTTTTTACTGTTTTTGATTTTTTATCTTGTGTTTATATGTTGGTTTTGATATATATATATATAAGAGCCAAAACATAATCGAAAAACAATAAAATAAAATAACAAACATTCATATCAAATTCGAAAGGATATGAAAAAACGAATTTAAAGTATATCCGAATAAAGTCAAAAATGCGAATAGTAACACATGGAAAAATTAAATATATCACATACACCCCTTCAACACCAGTCTGTGCCGTGACCCTCCGCATACGCTGCCACGTCAACATCCGTCCTTCTGGTGCGTAAAATATTTATTCTTACTTTTCTCTAATATTATCACATCGTACTTCTGTTTTAATTATTCAAAATTCCTTTCTCTGTTTTTTGGTTTAGTTTGGCACTAGGGATGAAAATCAGTGTTTTAGGCCTTACGGCGTATATATATATGCATATTAGAAGCAAACCACAAAGTCCTTGTCTTTTTGCCCAGAATTGTTGACAATTTCAGTTGTTTAGGCAACGTCTTCAAGAGTAAACAAACTTTTGACACTGATGTCAAACTCCAAGAAATGTCACTTAGATCAAACATTTGTATATTCTTATTTCTATTTTAGACATATATGTGCTTTTGTTTTTATAAAGGTTTTTTCATACAATTTTATATTCATATACAGTTGTTCATTTATTTACATTCAAAATGTTTTTCATACCAAGAAATTATTGCAAACCAATTAGTGCAAACCAATTAGTGCAATAACTTTTAGAAAGAGCTATTTTACAAGCTAATGTCAAAACTACACTGGAGTACTCCAGAACAATGATTTATTTATTTATTTATTTATTTAAAGGAAACGCACACTACAGAGAGAACTCCAGTGCAGAAAAATTAGCATCAAACACACCTAAATACTAAATATATTAAAAACCTAATGGAAATCAAAGGTTGTATACAGTCTTAATAAAAACATTAAAAATATGGTGAGAATATAAAAGTCATAATCACTAAACCATAAAAAAATTTACATATGGCATAAATAATTTAAAAGTTGAATACACACAGTCAAAGAGACATTAAGAAGTACTCTAGGATATTAAAATCCATATAGAGTCATCTTAATAACATAAAAACACATTAAAGATTTAAGAATTAAAATGAATAAATCAATAAAAGTTTAAAAAAAAACATTAAGGATTAAAAGTTCACTAAATCACAAAACTATTAAAACACACTAGGGATTTAATAGTTGTAAACATTCAATCTTAAAAACACGAATAGATATAGTAAAAAGACATATTAAAAATGATCTACGATTAAAAAGTTTTGTAAACATATTAATGAACAAATGTTGGTATTTAAATGAAAAGTTTCTATGTTTTTGTGAATATATTTGCATTTGTATTCTTGCTTTTATACTAGTATACATTGAATTGCATTTGAAATATTTTGATATCTTTTTGTATATGTATTGTTAATATTATTACTTCCAATCAAACAATTTGTCAAATTCTTAAATTATCTTATAAACTTTCCAGCTTCACAGAGTCTGCGAAAGCAAGGCCTCTGCTGTCTTACGAGTATTGCGGAGAGGGGAAATTGTAATGGATTTATCTTCTTAATGTCTAAATTAATTCTTTCTAACACCACTTCATTTTTATTTACTTCTACTTCAATCCTAGAGAACCGCACTTCTACTTTAACTTCCAGAGTCACGAGATCTCAGATGGTTCCCCGTATTCCCAGCAGTATTTAACGATCATGCACGTTACGCTCGCATAAAAACCAATCCCACTATAGGCCCCTATGGGGAGTGTTTTCGATGCCAATATTTGGCGATATTTCCCTTTTTTGGCGAGAAATGCTTTGTAAAGTTTTTCTATTTCGACTACCGAGAGATGCTATCTGTTATAAGGATGTAAACATTTTTACTTTGCCGTGTTTTTTTATGCGTGTGTGTGACTTAAAGTAGAATGAATTCCTTCTCGAGTGTCATTGAATGTGTGAATGCATTTTTAAAACTAAACATGAAATAAGTATATAGTGCATAATTCTTTGCTAAAGTAAATAATCTAATACGCATAAGTTAGAAAAATATTCAAATACATAAATACTTTACCAATGAGCTTAATATGAGAAAGAATTAAGGTTGAAAATAATTTGTTATTAATTGTAAATAAAGATGGATGGTTTTCAAAACACGATGAAGAAACTCAGTTTCGCGCAATCAGAGTAAACACGGAAACCCTAGAGGGCATAATGATCGACTTGGCGCGGTAAAAGACATTCCCATAGACGCCTATAGTGGGATTGGTTTTTATGCGTTACGCTCTGCCTCTTTTCTGATTTGAAAATCAGCGGCCGCGTATGCGCGTCGTCATTCGCGAATATGGTCATAGAGTCATTAGGGTGAAGTGAAAAAATGAAAGTCTTAAATCAGCAACGCCTGTATGAGGAAAAGTTGCCTATTACAAAGCTTATTTATAATACGAAAATCTCAGCTAAATCAAATTAAATGTTTGGCTGCCCAAAAAACTTTCAAATTCAGATATTTCGCCTAATTTGTCACAAAACTAACAAAAACACATTCATAAATTATGATAGCTCCGATTTCAAACCAAAAGTGGTTGAAAAAATACTCTCAGAGAAATCATAAGTTTTTACGGATCAAAAGACAGTTCGACTAATGGTAATTCGAAATATTCTCTATTATTACACTCACAAGAAATTGTACGAATTCTTCACGATGTTTTCCACTATTCTGAATGCCTCACAATATCTTGAAGATATCATGGCAATATTGCAGAATAAACAATTTATTAGCCTATCTGTGGAAAAGTTGCTACCTAGAAGTGTAATCATCTGTGTGAAACTTGAACTTCTTACAACATAATCTTTGGCTGCCAATTTGCCATAGAAATCTTTAAGACTTATGAATTTTGAATGCGCGTCTTCGCTTTTTTCTGTTTGAAAACAACCTCTAACTTACCGCATAGGGGCGCTTCATTTGGAGATCCACCCTTTGTTTATTCCCTAAAATTTAGAATAATTGCCTTATAGAACTTGTAGATCTCGACATGCTAATGCTATTCTGGATGCTATTGTTTATCTCATGAATCCATCTCATACAGCACTGCCACACACCGCAGCTAATGATTCAGTAACTAATTTGTAGCAGCTCTCTACTGCTTGTGAATGACAAGGAAATCCTAAAATACCAGTTTCAGCAGGAACGTCCCAAAATCAGCATCTTAAATCCATTATCAGAAATAGGTACTATACATGATAGTTCAGTAGACACCTGCCTAGAAATTTATCTTAAGAATTTCAAATTCATGAATAGCTCGTTCTACTTTAACTATTTGTCCTCATTTAAATAAGAAGGCCTAACTTTTTCACGTGCTTTCTGTTGTTGGCCAACATTGCCGCCAAAATGTTTTCTGAATGACCAAATTATGCAGTTTCTTTGTAATGTTTGATCTATTATGCTCATTACTTTTCAGGCAGAAATCGACATTTTTTTATTATTCTGTGAAATTGTTGAGACTCCCATATCGACAAGATGACTGATATTTAATACCAAATCATGCGAATTGGTGTACTCTAATAACATACTTCTGTAAAAATTTCCAAGATTTTGTTGAGTCTCTTTTGCTGAAACATATAACATCAAAATTCTATTTGCTGTCGTTAATCACCTGAAAGGACTAATTTTTCCTGGACCCTTTCGTGACAAGTTTAATGAAATATTTCCTTTTAATATTCCATTACAAATTTCGTAGAGATAGCGTGTAGTTATATTAAATTCATCAAAGGTAACATCAGGCAAATTTATTTAACATAAGATTCTAATTTTTGTTTCCAATTTCTACGCAGTATCCTTTTGGCTCAGTAGTTTTTCCGTCTAAATGATGCAACAGATAACGTAATGGCAATTCATTCGCATGTAGCGAACAAGCAATTGCTGAGGATGTCCCATAGAAAGCTCTAGTTGTCTTATGGTACCATTTTTAGAAGTTTTATTAATCACTGTGCCATCACACACAACAGCTTGCAACTTAAAACGATCAACTTTTTTCTAAAAAAAAATTAATATGATTGTTTTCATATCATGAGAAACGCCAGATATAGAAATGACATGAACAAGACGCATATAGTTCTGAAATTAGAACAACATGCTGTTCTGTTATGTTCTTTCTAGCTACCATCTTTTCTTCCTTGACCATAATCAAACTCTTGTCTTTTAAGCCGTCAAAGTGCCAATACTCCGATGAAGAGTGTTTTCCCTCTCTTCCTTTTCAAGTGATCGAGGGTTTTTATCATTACCCTTCTGATTTTACTACAATAGACTACTTTAGAAGAATCGTCTTTGTTAATCATTCCCATATCTTTTAAAGCTGCATTTATAAGAATTTCTGCTGATCTATCAGAAACACTAGCTCTGTCGCAATCTTGCGCTACATTTGGAAATGTGGTTCTCATTTGCGAAGTTTAAGAAGAATCTTCATTTATAATTGTGTTTTTCGTTTCACATCGTTTATTGTCAATATCTTCATATTCATCAGAAGGATTTAAATTGTACCCCATAACAGAAAAAGAAAGTCTATTAGCTGTTTTTCTTCACTGTCTTGCAACCGAAGGTTTTGACATCTTTCTGCAGCCTTGTCTAAGCTCTGCAATCTTTTTTTCAAGCATTTTGCTTGCTTTAATGTCAGATCTATTAGCCCAAAATGATATCTTCCTATGATATCTTCACGATATTGTGCGGCATTCAGAATAGAGGAAAACATCGTGAAGAATTCGTACAATATCTTGTGAGTGTAATAATAGAGAATATTTCCAATTACCATTCGTCGAACTGTCAACGAATGGTAATTGGAATTGGTAATTTTGACCCTTAAAAACTTTTGATTTCTATGAGAGTCTAATTTCAACCACTCTTGGTTTGAAATCAGATCTACACTATTAAAATCTTATTGTATCTATGTATTTATGCATAAGAGTATGTGAGGCTATCTTTCCACGAACAGGAGAAGAGCGCCGAAAGTACCCAAAGATGGGAAATAATCCAAGGAATCCATTTTGACCATTTAAATTCCGAAATTACTATTAGTAAAAAAGATATTAATTAAAAACTAATTTGCAACAATACTTTTCATTGTTACAGCGCAATCCAAATCGTTTTCATTCTTTGAACATATATTTAATTGCGTGTTTTTGTTTCATTGTTGAAAACAGCAACAATGCAACATGGATGGCTTTGTGTGCGGGTCAAAGTAATTGACACAGAGAAAAAGGGAAAATTAAATTGCTCAAATAGGGGTTTTACTAAAAATGTTGTTTTCCGTGAGGTTGTACTTTGATATTTCATGTCTGTAATGCATCTTGCTTCATGCGTATATAAACTGGAGGCGGGCATGTGAAAAAATATGGATTCCAAGAAACGCCGGGTTATGCTCCTTCCCTCCGTACTAAAATCAGACCAAAAAATAATTCTTCCCAATATCCTGAAGCCAAATCTAAGGAGGAAAATAATTTTGCTTTAGATAATTTATCTAATGGATAAATCGATGAGAGGTAATGGTTCAGAATCTGATTTACATAGAGCATT
Organism: Araneus ventricosus; assembly: GCA_013235015.1. NCBI lineage: Eukaryota > Metazoa > Arthropoda > Arachnida > Araneae > Araneidae > Araneus > Araneus ventricosus. The sequence goes on from BGPR01003220.1 coordinate 72,244, forward strand.
TAATTTTCTGAAATCTATGCATAATCGACTCTTTTTACCCACATCGCGTTTAAAAACCAAAGTTACTGGGTCCGAATAAGGACTATTGCTTTCTTTTATTAAACCAGCTTGCAATAATTTCTCAACCTGACTCTTTATTTCTTGTTCTTCAACAGTAGAAATAAAAAATGGTATCAGACAAACTGGCAAGGCAGAATTGAGCACTATTCTTTGAGGTTCAACTCTGAGTTTACCAGTATCGTACTTGTGCTTTGAAAATATGAAGTCATAATTTTGAATTATGTCTTTTAATTCTTTCTCAAACTCACATTTATTCTCTGTGACAGACTGAGGAAGGTAAATCTGATCTTCAGTCGTCTGAGAACATTGGGAGTTGTTTTGTTTATTTTCAGAGATATGCAATGAAATATTTTGTTTATCTTTGTCATTAATTTTATTTAAGTTTTTTTTTTATTTTGATAAATATTTTGCTGACTGCAGTCTATAGTAAGGTTATATTTTGCCAGTTCTGGTATGCCTAAAATTATGTAATGTAAAGTATGATCTCGAACTTACATAGTCATATTTCTAGTTATGGTACCAATTGTTAAAGGCAATGAACAAGTCTTAGTAAGGTTAATTGTACCCCGGGGTTTCTGTACAATTGTGCCTCGTGCATTTGTCATTTGCAAGTAGTGTTTTGTCACAAAGTTTTGTGGTATTATAGAAATGGTAGAGCCAGTGTCTAGAACGCATAGTAAAAGTTTCATTTATAGTATCCGGATACTTGTATAATTGTCAATTTATATTTTCCTCCTTTAGAGGGTCAAAATTAGGCGGAAAAGGATAGGGAGGGGATAGTTGTCCGGCAGGAAGTCTGAAAAGAAAGTTTGTACCCAATGGTAGGCATTTTGAATGCTTTGGTTTGTACATAGCCAGCATGGACAAGGTGGTAATTGATTTTGAAAATGTAAATTAGCCTTGTTAAAGTGTCTGAAATTTAGTCTGAAATTAGTAGAATTTAGTTGAAAGTTTTAGGGTCTAATTGTCTATATGAAGGACATGGTTGAAAGTTATTGGGCCGAAAAGTTCTAGGATGCGACTGTTTAACGTTAACAGAATTTAAATTTAAGTTTTAGATTCCAGAATGGCTGGGATTTACTACTGTTTCATTAGAATTTTGAATTTTTACCAATTTTGTGGCTGTTACTAACCATTCTGTAGGATTGTTCGGTGGGTTTATAGAAAGGAGTTGACTTTTTTAAATTTCTTGCAAGCCATCTCTTAACCCCTTAACTGGTTGCCCGTACGCTGTACGTGCATCGAAATATAGAAATTTTAAACTTAAAAACTAAAACTAAATCATCCACAAACGTTATAATTCGATACAAAAAATTATTGGCATCCATAAACATTTGAACTGTCCTTTAGGTTGTCAATTGAATTAAAATGCCAACGCATTCCCAAAATAGAAGTTGTCATCTAATTAGATAGTTGAGAAAACAAACCAGTTAAGGGGTTAATCCCTCAAGAGTTATAGAAATGGATAATTTTAACTGTCTGCCTATTTCTAATCTTTCATTGTGCAATGTCTTCGCCATCCTTAAAGGATTTTAAAGTGAAGTCACCTGAAGTGACCATGGTAGGGGCAATATATTTTCCCGTTAACCCTCCGACTGCCACATTTTTTAACCCTTTGAACGGCAAAAATATTTCGGCTGAAATATTCAGCTTTGAAAACGGCCTCTCTGTAGCTAAATGATGAACGCAAATGTTTCGAAGCCGGTTATCGGGTAATAAACAGAGAGCAACTTTCTACGCCGGAGCCGGTTTAAGAGAATAATCGAAGAACGACTTTCTGCGACGGAACCGGTTTTAGAATAATCATCAGAGAGCGACTTTCTACGTTCCAGCCGGTTGAAGGGTTAAATCGCTAATTAGATGCAACGTTCGGTTGAGCAAAGCGTATTTGATATATGTGCACGTCTTTATTAGTATAATACGATTCAAAGCTGTAATCGGTATAAGTAAACACAATAGCTTGCGAAAATCGCAGATGCGGCAGAAAATTGACTTACTTCCAACCCGCGGAAATCGCGGAATAAGCAGCCAGAAGGTTAAGAAGGAAGTGAATTCTTCCCAGGTTTCAATGTTTACATAAAATCTTACATATTCTGTTAAGACGCTGTTTATTAAATGTGTTGAAATATTGTTTACCTTTCAGTCATCATCTAAGTTAAGTTCCAGGAATCAGTCATTAAAATATTTCAGACATGAACTAGCGTTCATAGAACTATTGGGATTAAAAGAGATAATACAAATAGAAGAACTAGCTTGCGCTACAGTAGCAGATTCATCTGATTTACTATTGGTTTTCTCGCTCATATTGGCATCTTTACCAGATCTTAATTTCATAAAGAGAAACTTTATAGAAGATAAGCAAAATTATAACTAAATTAAATTCATGGGAATTTTAAAAATAGCACTTTCTAAAGAGATCTATTTATCTTTGATTTACCAAATTTCTAATGATTTAAAAAAAAATAGCACTTAATAATACAAAAATTAAGAATAATTATTTCAGGAAAAAGCAAAATAAACAATTATTTACATAGAATAAACAACGTGTTCAAAATATAATAATACCCCACATATTTAAAATAATATCTTAATAAAATATATTTCGAAATTTACTAAATCATTGATATTAGCACATTACCTTCTAAACAAAACGAAACTATTTCAAATATTCATAAGTAAAATTTTTCAATAACTTTCAAAAATTATTATCAAATGAAAAGCAAAACCAATTTTTAAATATATAATAAAACCAAATTAATTTTGAGTAGTAGTAGTAGAAGAAGAAGAATTTTGAGATCTATGCTCGCTGAACTAGAACGCTGAACCTTATCTCTATTTATCCATCAAGTAAATAGAATATACTAATCTATGATATAATCGTATACTTTAATTTTGAATGGCTTGCCCACTTGATATGACCACATTATTTTCCCCCCTGCAGCAGCTGCTCTTTTAATTTTGGAGCCCAACGCAAACTTGGGGGTACCAGAATAGACCCCTTGGTTTGAAACCCTATTTAAAACTGAAAACACTACGAAGAAACAAGATTCTTTACGACACTCATTTTAGTTGAAAGCCGGAAGACACTCATATCCAAAGGGACTGAAGATAATTTTTTTTCTTGAAGGATACGCCGTTGTTGAAAAGCACTTTAAAACCTCTTTTTGAGATAACACCACTTAGAAAACTTACAAAGCGCCAAACTAAGCATGCAAACAAAATGAAGTAATAGGATGCGGAACACCCGTGATATCATGAGTGTGGAGAAATTAAAAAGAAAAAGTTCACAATGCCATAAAAAAAGTTTTTGATACGTCTTTAAAACATTGCGATCTTTGCTTAGTCCTTACCCTCTAAAATATGATAGACATTTCCATTTAATAAAAGTAATAAGCCACTGGCAAGTGGTGGCATGAAGGGGCAAAAAGCATTAAGGTTGCACACATTTAAATGTATCTTATGTTTTGAGTTTGAAAACTCATGATATTTTCTATATTATTTATTGTCATGATTTAACTTTGACATTACTTAATTTTAGTATAATAAAATGGCTTCGAAATGCATTCAATCACCATTACGACAACCTGTGCAATAAACGGAAAAAGGTATTTTAACCGTTCTTGTTTTAAATCGGGGAGAAATATTCCAGTTATTACCTAAAAAAAATTGAAAATGATAGCGTTATTAGAACGTCGTATGCGAGAATTTAGAAATTCCAAATGAAAAAGTTTGCAGAAAACTCGCTATTTTTTAAAAATTTCTCAAAATTCAACGAATCACGTTAGAAGTTTAAAACAGACTTCATTAGAAAGAAATTGCTTGTTTTTAACGATGGTGTATCTATTTTCTTCCTACAGTTATTAGGAACTATGTAATAGGAAAAAATATACCGAAATTGACCCAAAACAACAAAAAACATTAAATGAAAAATTTTCTAGATTAAATTTTAATATTCGTGCTTCGAGGTGCATTGAGTCACTATTACGACTACCTGTGTGCCAAATTTCATGGCTGAAAGGGCGATAGATTCGTCTGGACAATGCACTCACGCACACAAGCACTTTCTTTTATAAGTGCATCTATACTTACGGAAGGTAATGTTTATGTGCGTGTATGTGACTGGATGCATCTCGAAGCCGGAATTTTAAAATTTAATCTAGATTTTCTTAATTTAATATTTTGTGTCGTTTCGGGTGATTTTTCGCACTCATTTCTCAATAGCATGGCTTCGAATAATTGTACAAAAAAACAGTTTTACTATCGGAAAGAACAAATAATTTATGTTCTAATGAAGTTTATTCCGTACGTTTAACTTAATTTACTGAATTTTGAGAATTTTTTGAAAAATAATCACTTTTATGGTTATTTTTAATAAGGATTTCTTCAAATTCTGGCATCTGACGTTCTAACATCTCTATAATTTTCATTTTTTTCAGCTTGTAACTGGAACGTTTCTGTCTGATTTAAAACAAGAACGGTTAAAATATCTTTTTTCGTTTTTTTTAAATTAATTTTTCCCTGATCAGTTCAAACCGTTTTTTTGCTAGCGAGATTTAACAGCGAAGGTTTCTCCGGACGAGTGACCTTTCTCGCGGCAGGTGACGTCATATGCTTTCATTCCCAGCATGCATTTCTATAATCCGATGTGTATCTTTTGTTTTCAAAAATTTTCGTGTCATTGTGGGCATATATATATATATATATATATATATATATATATATAAAGTCATTATTTGAACAATACAACCAAATTTAAAACAAATCTAAAGAATTGAAAATACTATATATACCATGAACATAAAATTAAGTTTAAACATTTATATGTCAACATGTATAAAAAACTCTGTTGTTATTAATAGTATTGAGAAAGGCAACCCAAGTATATGGAGTTTTCAACAATTAATGTAGCAGCTTGGCTGTGGACAAGCTTTAGCCAGGTTATATATTTATATAAAACTTCTTACATATGAACATACAAAAAAACAAAGTAAACAAGACATATCAAAATGCAATTCATAAACTAAAAATCATTAATTTAACAAACTAACCAAATCTAAAATAAAATCTAAAAAATTTAAAATAGTATAGATACTAAGAACAAAAGGTAAGTTTAAACATTTAGATGTTAATATGAAAAAGAATGTTGCTATCAATACTATTTTAAAAAGGCAATCCAAGTATATGGAGTTTTCAACAATAAAATTAGTAGCTCTGCTTTGGAAGAGCATTAGACAGGTTAAATCAATTTCGCTGCACAAACCATCCCTGTTACTAAAGTTGTTGAAAAAATAGACAGGGTAATTTACCCTAAAATGAGAGAATTTAGAATGAAAAATCATACACTAACACTTACAAGATATCATCATTATATGGAAATTACTAAAATTAAATCTATGAAATACAACAATATATTGCACTATTATATTGCACTAAAAACAATAAATACATCATTCAATAAAATATCCATACTTATTCACTAAGAATTAAAGAATCAGTATTTTTTTATCCAGCTTATACTTGTATTCCACATTTTAATCTAAGCCGCCACTTAGCTTGACTTCACAGATTGCCAAAATTAGATTTCTAACTATATTCAACATAAATTAAACAAACAATTTAATTTACTTTAATATTAAAGAATTAGTATGATACCCATATTAAAAATCTCAAAACTTGTTAAAATATGTAATACTATTAAAAATCTAAATTTTTATAAAATAATGCATTTGAATTAGTAATCCAATCTTGTTCCAAGGAGTTTTTCAAATTATAAATCCTGGCGCCATCTATGTAGTAATTCAGAAACTAATAAATCAATAACCAATTTGAAAGAAATTACACATTACAAGTAATATAAGAATTATAAAAATTCTACAATACCAAAATGAATGTTTTATTCTAAGTGACCTGAATATTTCTTATCTATATAATCTCTTAAAATTTTTTTTTGTTATTCCGTATACTAATGTGGTGCCAGACTGACGGCAGCCCACGTCATTCCCGCCGCGCCTCTAGCGGATCTAAGCAGAACTCAGAAATTGACGCTCTGACATCAAGACGTGATGCAGAAAAAGACGCCTGCTCCAAAAGACACTTCTAAAGACGAAAAGATGTGTAACTCTGTAGCTACAGTTGATTGTGTTCTTGTTTTCTTGTTTTCTGTACATAGCTAATCATTTCATTTATTAATCATCTAACTGTAAATCTAAACCATCATTAAATCTTTTCATTTAAAGAACTTGTCTTCAGTTGGTCATCCCTGACACCCACACTAATGCAGAATTATAAAAAAAAATTTATGTTCCTAATTCTATAATCATTATCTGTTACCAAATTATTATTTCTAATTATATAATTTTACTAAATTCTTGAATACTGAAATGCTAAGATTAATATCCGAAAAAGGAAATTTATTAATTTGAAAATTAAATGCTGCTAATCAAAGATATCTGTTACTATTTTACTATCTATAATTTTTATATCTAAATCTAGAAATTCTGCAGCTAATTCATTGTCATTAGTTTTTATTAGTTTTAAATAGTCAGGACGGAAGTTAATTTGTGGCTTTAGGTCTATTTCTTTATTAAATAATATCAAATCATCTATATGACGAAATATTATACTAGAGCTATTATTAATTAAGTCTTTCTGATAGTAGTGTAGGTATATATTTGCTAAACTATTGCTAGCTGGACCTCCTTGAGGTAATCCTTTAATTTGATGGTAAATCTTATTATCAAAAAAGAAATAATTTTCTTTTAGTGCAAGATTAATAAGAGTTTTATATTTACTAATGATAATATCTTTTTTAAGACTAAAATCTTTATGTATAATTACTAGGGTATTAATCAAATCTTCAATATCCAGACTATTAAATAAATCCTGAAAGTCAAATGTTTGTAAACTATATATGCCTACATCTTTAATTACATTTACAATCTCTACATTATTATTGACAATAATTGTATCTCTTTGCTCATTCAGATTCTCTATGATTGTCTGTATGCATTTTTGTAAGAGTTTGCCAGATTTTGTAATATAAGTATTGCAGCCATTGGTAACACTTCTAAATTTAAGAGGACCCTTGTGAAATTTTGGAGTTAGAAAGATGTGAGAATAATCTTTTTTTAATATATATATATATATATAACCTGGCTTAAGCTTGTCCACAGCCAAGCTGCTATATTAATTGTTGAAAACTCCATATATGGATTGCCTTTTTTCAATACTTTTAATAACACCAGAGTTTTTTACATGTTGACATAAATGTTTAAATTTAATTTTTGTTCATGGTATCTATAGTATATTCAATTCTTTAGAATTTGTTTTGGATTTGGTTGTATTGTTTAAATTATGAATTTTTAGTATAGGATTGGCTTCATGATATGTCTTGTTTACTTTGTTTATGTAAGATCATATATAACAAGTTATATTTAGATTTATATTATATATATATATATATATATTAAGTTTGCCCTATTCCGCCAAACGAAAGAGGGTGATAGAAGAGTCCATGGGGATCATAAAACACTATAGCAACCCTGTCCCATCTCTAACCGTTTGCAAGAAATGGAGGATAAAATGATTTTGCCAAAAATCATCGTGAAAAATATCCAAATTTAAAAAGTTTTTGGCAGATATACATAAAAAAAAATTAAAAATTCTGAAAGAGCAGTTAAAATCCTTTAAGATGACACCATTTTTATCAAAATACCTGGATTTAAAACCGAGTTACAAGCGCCGGAACGTTGGCGAAATGCAAATTAGAATTGTCGCCAAAATCTTTATTATTGAATACCGCAAACACCGTTCAAGCTAAAATCTGTCAAATTTACCAAACACTTGGCCATTTTATTAGATTTCGAATGGGCCTAACATAAACATATCAGTGTTTTATTTCAGAAGAAATTTAGTCTTTCGTTGTCAATACATCACTGAAATCGGTGTTCGTCGAAATAGACATACGACAAAAAGTCGCCATGAAACGATGGGGGATAAATGAAATGTATGCGAATCCGCCACTATGAACTCCTTCGGATATGCGGGTGTGTTCCAACCTATTTGCATATAAGACATATACCCTGCATATATATATATATATATTACAAAGTTTCATCAAATAAAGGGTGCAAATTTTTGTGAAAACACATTGGCTTTCGTGGAAGTTGAAAATAAAAAGAAAAAAATTATGCGTTATATAGAGTAAAAGTGTCAATGAGTAAAATATTCCTCTTACACTCATCTATGTATAAACCAAGCTTCACGATTCTTTGTGCAACTCTTGCAGATATATATTAATTTTTAAAGGGGCTTCTCACAAATTTATATGGAGATGTTTATTGCAGAAATGCAAATTTATTCAACACGGAAAACTCCGGAATGCATATATTTGTCTAGTGGTACATCATCCAATCGTCTTTGATTGAAAAAAAATTTGGCAATGACGCATACAATTACTCAGTTTCATTGACAGATAGTTGCAACTATCAGCTTGATGAAGAATGGAAGGACAACTTGAGAAAATGAAAATTTAAGGCATAACAGGGAAATATTCTAATACTGAACAAGAATATTAACTTATTTATTCTCAGCGTTGAGCGGATTATTAAGTTTTTCTAAAGGGAGTGGAAACGCGTCTCTTAGAGACGCCAAGTTGCAAAACTCACTAAAATTATTTTAAAAATTTGTATTTTATTCTTATTTGCTTACTACTCCACTCTGAGTGTTCGATTATCAACGAAAATAGATGAAAACGAGAAAAGAAGACAGAAAATGAATGAAAAAACATGACAGACATAGGATGGGGCTGTACACCAAATAGTTTTGGGAGCACCAACATTCGCTCCTCAACTAAGAACTAAGTGATATAATAGGCGAAGATGAATAGCTATCCTTTCTGCCTTTCAACTTAGACAGAACTGGATTTTTGGATGTTGCTATTTGGCGCTAGGCCAACTTATGCTCTCTTTTTCTTTACTTTCTTTTTTCCCTTTAATCTCACCCAAGGTTCGACTTCGCGCTCTTGATTTGTTTTTCTTCGATTTCTCTTTCATTGACTGTTTTTAGGTTTGGGATTCATTTTCATGTTGCATCAATGGGAACTTGGTTGGTTACTACGTATTCGTTTCTTGTTGTTAGATGTCACTCACCGAAAAAAACTACGACGGCAATTTTCTAAAATACAATTCAGATAATTACAACTACAAGTTTGGGCTATTTAAAGATATAGCTAATTTTGAAAAATTGTATTTCAATTGTATTCCTGCAACATTTTATATCACTGCTTATTTCTGAGCACATCAGTCGTCACTACTTTGGATATTTCTAGAAGATCACGAGATGAACTATTTTTGTAAATAGTTCAATTAATGTATTATTTGACCATTTTTTAAATTTATTAATAATTAATAAATGCATTATTATTTCCTGATTCAGTCCTTTTAATGACTTATTGAAATATGTATCTTATCCCTGAAATGCACTGTCGCCAAAAAAAAGTATCCACCCCGCATTATTTTGTCATCGTTCATCGCGTATTAAAACAAAGGTCTAGTAAAAAGTTTCATGTTTAAAATTTCCATAAGGGTCATATAAGAATTTATAATAGCACTAACTTCAAAATTTCCAATGGAAACACACATTTTCCTTAAAATATTTGGAAACCACATAAAAATTTATCCTGGAATACCAAGTTTCATAATCCCAGCATTTTTGATTTCAGAATTATAAGCAAATGAAATTTTGAGTTTCTAATGTTAAAGTAAAAGTTTGAATTTTTATTAATATCTTGAGAAATAATATAACTTTTGACTTAGAATTTTTTATGCAGTAGTATGAATTATTCTGCACATTTTGCACTTTTACTTTTCATTTTAAAATAATTTTGAGTAAATGAAATATTTTATCAAAACTGATGTTAAAAATTTTCTGAATAGCAACACTTTTAGATTGTAACAGTAATCGAAGCAGATGGCTATTTGATAAGCCTATGCAAAATTTCAGCATATTCGTATTAGAAGTTTTGAAGTCACATTAAATTTTCAAAATTCGCTGTAAAACGATGCACTTAAGGGGGCGTCATATATTTCGAAAACGTTTTCATTATTAAATATAATCATTGCACCACTTCATTTTTAAAAATTTAAATATATAAATATTTAGCTATGTATATATATAGATTAAAATTTTATGAATTAAATTGGTGTAATATTACACTATTTATATTTTTTACGCTAGTTTTACCGATTGTAAAACGTAGATCATTACTTTGAAAATAACATTTAAAATGCGAAATAATTTAAAATACTACTACCGACATTTAAATGCAAGCAGAGAACTTCTCTGTCTAAATGTGGAAACGACCCATTTTCTATTTAGAACACAAAATGTCGAATATTTTCCAATATATTCATGGCATATTAACCAAAATTGATTTTTTGGGGTATTTCTTCATGAGAAATTTATTTATGACATTAAAAATGGGTGTTGCTATTGAAAATTTTGAAGTCAGTGCAATTTTAAATATTTAGATGACCCCTTATGAAATTTTTAACCGTAGAATCTTTTAATATACACTATTTCCTGAAGATCGGTACCTTTTTTAATGCCCAATGAACGATCACAGAATAATGCTGGGTGGATCCTTTTTTTCCACGACTGTACATCGAAAGACCGAAATAAACAGCAGTTAGTGGTATGGAAAAGTGATTTAAGTCAATAAATTTATCTTTTTATATCTCTGTAAACTTTGCAGATAAAAGCGTGCAACTTTGTAAGTGAATAGATGAATGTAAAAGAAACATCTTATTCATCGACATTTTTACACTATGGCAGCCGAATAAAAATTAAATTTTTTTAAACTTTTTATTACCAAATCCCTTAGCAACCAAAGTGCTTTCATACAAATTCTCGCCTTATTTGATGACACTTTGTAATTGGAAGTATATGTCTAGGATCAATACTTAAGGAAATAATGTCTTGTTCCATTCCTTTGGGGCACTCTGGATATATGTTAAAGTACCATTATTGTTCCAGAGGATTGTTGCTCTCTTCTCACAGCCTCGCCCTCCGGTTCCTTTAATTGAAAAGAAAAAGGTCGTCTTTCTTTGAATCCTATCCAGAGAAATCGGTGAGCAAGAAAGCAATTACTGCAGTGTTTTGAGGTAAAAGAAGAAACGAGGCTGAAAGAAAAGAACTATTTGTGGAGACAGTCGATTCTCGCTATTTGGCAATCCTTCGGTGCAAATGATAAGTATCAGGAACTTTTGGTGTGACAGTTTATATACTCTTAAAATGTATTCTTCTGTTTTGTAACTATTCTCTTTTCAGATTTTTTAAACACTTTTAGGAGTTGAAAAGAACACTGATTATAAACTTCTTTAAGGTACTCAGTAAACTTTGAGAGATATAAAAGCACTTTTAAAATTAGTTTGCAAACCTTTATTGATTTTCAGAAGCTCAATTTCAATCACATGTTCAAATAAGCTTAAAAAAATGGCATTTATTTAAAATCAATAAAACTTTTTTTTGAAAACGTTATCAAGATAAAAACTTCTTCATCATCAGTAATCCATTTCTAATAATTGAGAAATTTGTTTTACTTTGCTTTTAACATGTTTTTTTTCTGATTCTTTGCTTAAATCAATTTGAACTAAATGTAATCATTATGAATAATGCTAGAAATTATTATTCAGCTAGAAAATTATCACTAATAACTAATATTTATTTAAAAATATTTCTACTGAATTTGGATCTAGAAAAACTGAGATAGTTCGAATTTAAACAAACTACAAATTGCCCTTTTAAAGTGAAACTTTAAGCAGAAAAAATCAGTAAGCCAGATTACTTATTTGCTGATTAGTGAAGACTCATTTACTTCTAAGAAACTTATACATCCAGAGTTGCAACTAAACGATATTTTGCTTTCCAGATTAATACGGAATGAAATGAGCTTTTAATTCAGTAATGCTCTAAATCCATTCTACTCCATTGCGCTACAGTGTTCAAATGAAACAGAGCAGAATTATGCAGTTGAACGAACTGTCGAATGAAACTGCGTAAAACTGTAGTTAGATGCACGCAATTCTTATTTCCTGTACGAATTCATAAAAAAACGCGTCAAAGATATAAAAATGAATTTTGAAGATTTTAAGAATTTCTATCTTTCGAAAGATGTCAATATCCTTTATTATAACGACTTGTTAAAGCTGGAAGTAACAAAATAACTCACTATTATAAATTCACTCGCTTTCTACTTACCGAACTAGCATTTCATTCTCGCTTAACTTACAACTTACTTTTATTTTAGCATCTGATCTGATTACTTTCTGAATTTGAAAGTTGGTGTTTCTTTCCACAAAGGTAACGATTGACTCTTGACCTCGCAAGCATTGAAAAAAAGAGGAGGTCATTGGTTGCCCTCGCCCAACAGAGCCCTGCTTCCTCGACCTTCTTAAGGCTTAATAACGATGTCAAAATAAAGAGTTCTTCAAGGAGACGGTAACGCACACTTCTCACAGACTCATTAAACTGAAAAAATTTAAAATAGTAATAAACCTTCTGCTGCCAGATAAAATATCTGATGTCAAGAAGTAGTCGATTCTTCGTTTTGTTTGAGGGTATTCAGTAAATTGAAAATGAAACAAAAATCGATGGCTATACTGGAATTGTTTCAAGTTCCCTCCAAGATAAAAATTGACAATGAGATGTTATAAACCTCTCATAATAATAATTTATAAGTGTTTTGCTCTGACAAATTCAATGGATTGCAGTTTTTATAGAATGTATTACAAAAATTATACCATGGAAAAATTTAAATGAATTAGTCCTTTATGTTATTATATACTACGAAATTTTTTCTTGTTTATTCCTAATAGTTCCTTTCTGCTCGTGTTTAGTTGAAACACAGCTGGTGCATTGCACATTCGGCAGTTTATTCAGAACAAGCTGCATGCGTTAATGGTAAAATAAAGAACACCTAATCATAAATGTTTGAAAAACTTCCCATATACAGTGCGTTAAGAAATTACAAGACCATTAACTAATTGGTACATTTCTGAAGAAGAGGGCATAATATGCACATTCTTAGCGTGTGTATTTGAAATTGATCGTGAAACGATTTATGTACTAATTCCAACTCTAAAAATTAGTTTTGATTTTATTAAAATCAACTCACTTTTCAAAAAAATTAAATAAGGCGTCTGTTGAGAAATTATAAGACCACCTGAGAAAATCAGCATATTATTCATCACATCAGAATCATTATAAAACGCGAGCTTTAATATTTCGTGAAAGCATTACCTGAGAATCAAAGGTGCAGGTTTTGAAAGTGTTATCCACGATTTTTAGATCCCGCGTGGTAAAGAGTTATCTGAGTGTGAAGTGAGAAAACTTTTAGGTTTTAAGGATGCTGGTAAATCTGAAAGAGAAATAGCTAGGTTAATGAAGTGTTCTAAAACTTCCATTCTCAATGTCATAATTAGAAAAGATGATTAAAAAATAAAAAGATCTGGAAGAAAAAGGATTTTGACAGAATGGGACCATCGACAAATTTGTCGACTATAAACTAAAAAAGATCTTTCAATTCGTGAAATTTTGAAACGTTACGGCAAAAAAACTTCACGTCACAGTGTCACAGTTTGGAAGAGTCTTAAATCAAGTACTAATACAAAATTTATGAAAATGAAGAAAACACCAAAGTTATTGAAACATCATCGAGAAAAAAGACTGAAACGGGCTAAAATGGCATGTCATAAAACAATGAGTGAAAACAAATTATATTTTCTGACGAAAAAAATTTAACCTTGACAGTCCCGATAGCTATAAACACTATTGGCATGACTTGAGAAAGGAACCGAAAGAATGTTTCAGTCGACAAATGGGAGGAGGATCAGTAATGGTTTGGGAAGCCTTTAGTCATGATGAATTGTACGATTTATAGCGAATTCAGGGACATATGGACTTTTCACAATATCAGTTATCCTATATGATCATCTGATACCGTTTACCTTTATTAGATGGTGGTAATTGGATATTTTAGCAGGACAGTACTTCTTGCAATACATCTAAATCCACCCAGGAATGGATTAAAAAAGAAAAAAAATAATGTTTTACCATGGCCAAGTCGAAGTCCAGACTTGAACCCCATGGAAGACCTTTGGGGCAGGCACACCAGGTCCAAAGGAGGCCCCGCAATGAAGCGGGGTTTTTTAATATCGTAATAGATAATTTTCCTCTAAGAACCTGTTTACATGTCCGATTTTAACTGAGCAATTCCGCGTTTTATTATCACAATCAGAGTGCCTGAACAGAAGAAATCTCGTTAAAGATCTAGTTAATAGTCGTTGGGTACTGCGCACACATCTCACTCACTTATTCAAAGCCTTAATTGTGGGCACGGTTTTCTTCCGCTTTCCTAGGGAAAATGCTGAGCAAAACCGCCGTTGATTATTTTTACGGAATCACGGGAGGTCTGTGTGTAATACCCAACAGCTATCAATGTACCTCACGCTACTAATAGCATATCCGGAATTTTTCCGCTAATGACTTATCTGACACAAATCGTATGTGTACACCGCACCTAAACAAATGTAAAAGCTTAGTTCAGATAGTGGTCCAGATGACCGGATATTCACTTTCCCAGGCTTGAGAAAGAAGTCCAATCATTAAAAAGAAAGCAACTCCTCTGGAAACTCGTTTCAATGACTAGAATGATTGATGTGCTTTTCTTTTCATTGAATATTCATTAGCCATTAGTAGTAATGGTTCAGTATTTTAGGAACCGATCATTTTTCATGTTGATTGAAATTTCGAGTTCAAGTGTATTCAGATGTTTAACATATTTTGGTATAGCAGAATATCTGGTCTTTTTTCATTAAAACAATTGAATCGTAGATTGCAGAAACCATATGAGGCAATAATGTGAAAATGCTAAGTTTTAAAAAGTCTGATTAATTTTTTAAACCAATAATGAATATTTTTTACCTGGTAGATTTTACATACTTATAATGTTTCTTTATTTGACTCTTGTCATTTTGTCACTCATTATGATACCCTTTCAGAATGTGAAAACAGCATGAAAGCAATTTTGGAAAATAATTGACTCATGTGGTTTCTGCAGTCAGCGATTCAATTACATGTAGAGAAATTTTCTGTTGATATCTTATCAGTGAGTTCATAAAGTTGACGGTAATATGCGGTAACATGTGCTGAAGAACTAGGCTTTTAATCTATCTATATATTTAAAATAATATGGAAGAACCTTCAGACAGTTCGCCAGCCCCAACCACTCGACGGATTTCGATAATTCTTGTTTCATATGAATGCTTATGACGTCTAGTGTCCTCAAGGGTCGCCTGCCCCAACCTTCCCCATTTCTGAACGAAATCAAAAAAATACAGAGAATGTATGGTGGAGAAATGTTTTTTCGATTTCGTTCGAAAATGGGGGGGAGCAGACGACCCTTGATGACATATCTAGACGTCATAAGCTTTTATATGATTATAATAAGTATTGTCGTAATCCGTCTTGTGGTTGGGGCTGGCGAACTGTTTGAAAGCTTTGCCACATTATTTTAAATATATAGATCCCAACAGTTCCATCACAATGGCGTGTCAAAAATATTGTAAAATACCTATTGTAGGTGATGGAAACTGCTAAAGATTTTACCATTTTAAAGGAATCTGTTGTCTACAAAGATCGGCCACGATGGAAAAGCCATGTCCATCCAACCGGTTTGGTCGCTATAATGGCTTCAGGTACGGGGACATGGGGCGGCGTTCTGTCTACAAAGAATACGAAATTTACCATGGTTTCATGGTCTGTTCACTGATCTTCATGCAGTATTTAAAGCTGAAAAATGTTATGGCTGAGAGCCTCGAAGCAGCGAGGTGGCAGGGATAGTGCTGAGCAAAGTGGGTGATGGCCGCGAACATGCCTGGAGGGCGGCGAGAGCGGCTAGTTAATAACTTACAATGAAGTAAATAAATTCATTGCCTTATTCTATGGCTAACTGAGTTTAATGTCATTAATTTTGAAAATATCTACTGTAGAGGGAAGTTACACTGTAAATAAAATTTTTCTTAAGAATTGTTCTGTCAAATAAGAAACTGAAGTCGTTCCATGTTTGCAAAGATAAATAAGTTGAGTTTCGTTTAATTATAATGACGTCCTGTTTTGAAAATACTCGAGGATTATTTCGAGGGCCTCGTAATTCTGCGCCGTGGTCAGATGACGAGGACAAAACCTGAGTTGGAACACCTCTCTCAAAACTTCCGCGCCATACCAGCGAGAGCACGTCTGACCCTTAACAGGATTTAACGTGCAGTAGGCCCGTTCACACAGAGGATTTCCCATGGAATCGTATATTGAACCTGGAACTCTGCCACGGGTCCACTACGCTCCATAATATAAAATAGACTAAATTCGATTAACTAATTGATTCGGTCCATGTTTCTTTGCATACAATATATTTCATGAGTTACGCCTCTCCATATCTCTGAGCTTATAACCATGACGGTTATCTAACAGTTAAGTGGATATAGGAATTATACTTCATGAAAATTATAATAAAGTTTGTTGACAGTGCAAAATATTTGATCACAGAATCTATGCATGAGAATTTTCAAATGTGCTCATTCCCCTACCAAGGCTCCAAACCACGAGGTTCATTCCAAACTAGCCCTCATTTAGCTTCAAAACGGAACATTAACCCTCTGAATGCATAATTTTTTGAATTACTATTTACATACAGCGTTTTAAAACATGTCCAAATACTATTGAGCGAAGCTAATTGTTACTTACATGCGGGACTTTACTAGTATAATATGATTCAATATTTTAAATGTACTAAGTAAACCTACTAGCTTGCAAAAATCGCAGGATGCAACAGAAAACAGACGACCTTCCAACCCGTGGAAATCGCGAGATACGCAGTCAGAGGGGTAATCTACCTAAATAGCTTGAAAATTATAAATCAGAAAAAATATAAGAAGCAAAATATAGGTTTTCTAACGTGTAGATTTTATTTGATTTAACGTCAATAGTTACACTGAAAGTCAAATGTCATTTTAAAACTTAAGAACTGTCTTAACAAAAATGACTATATATAAGTGCGGGGGGTGGAAGCGCATAGCCTCAAGGGGCTTTCATCTTCCGTTGACAGCTGGAATGGAATGGGTTAGTGACATGGCATTTTTAATTTGCACCTGAGTAAAAAAGTTATATTAAGTTAAGGAAATTTTTTACCATTAATAAATAAATGAAATTAATCTTAGAATGGCATTGGTGATTGTTTCAATACTAAACGATTACTACCAGAGATAAATAGTTACCTAGCGAATTTTTCCCCTTATCGAGGCGGTCTTGCCTCTGATGCTACAGTCAGTCATTTTGTGTGATCAAGGAGGAAAAAAGGAACAAAGAAATTTTTACTCTAATAGGATGGATATTTCTAGACACCCTTTAAAAATTAAATTAAGGATTGAAGCAAATGTATTCGATCATAAAATTAATACTTTTCAAACATATTTCACTAGTTCCCATTGACAAGTTAGCACACCAAAAAATATCTAAAGCTATTATTCTGTTTATTCCCATAAATTGATTTGGAAAAATAGCTTTTAGCTGTAACCTTTTAAAATGATTCCCTTGGCGAGGTCATCTGCAGATAATAAATCATGAATAAAGAGAAGATATTTCCTGTTTTCTCTTTCATGAATCCGTGAATGCAGGGCAGTAAGAAGAAAGTGCTTTGCAAAGAGAATGACCCCAAGTTGATTAACCAGTTCAAGGCTCAATTAACCTATTTGATATTGATGGGCGTTGTTCGTATTT
The DNA here is from genome assembly GCA_013235015.1 of Araneus ventricosus. Classification (NCBI taxonomy): domain Eukaryota; kingdom Metazoa; phylum Arthropoda; class Arachnida; order Araneae; family Araneidae; genus Araneus; species Araneus ventricosus. Next base: position 90,136 of record BGPR01003220.1, read on the forward strand.
TCTCCAAGGTAAAATCCTATAGTATAAATTAAGGAAGAGAATTGAAGCAGCCACAGACGAAGACAGTTTCTACATCATGTTTCGATATCAGGTAGGTGGGCAATTTCTTTCGAGCTATATCGGTTATAATGACTTTCTTCGGAGAATCAGTTTCAGGAGATGTCAGTTTTCATTTCTTCGTTGACTCATTTTTGTTTGTTCATTTTTATTTTAAATTAAAACAAAGAGGGAGTTATTTTTAGGTGATGTTAGATTCTTCTGTATTAAAATTAGCATGTAAATGCATGGCCACCAGACATTTTATTTATTATGCAACTTTTTAATGCAATTGTGCGGTTTTTTTTCTCTGGTAATAAATCATATTTAGATATTTCTCTCAAATTTTTTTAACTTTGATTCTGTTCGTAACTGATGTTAGTTCAAGTTAAAAATTATAATTAATTCTCTGTCATACCTCTGTTGTATACAGATAGGGCAATTAAATACAAACTGCACGTTAATGCACGTTTAGTTTCATCTTGAATTCATCAGGAAAAAAATATTTTTGAAGAATCTTTATAAAGCAGAAAATTTTCCGTTTCTTAAATCAGAGTTCGTTGAAAATTGGTATTTTAATGCAATATTTTTTAATTAAGAAAACTGTAATAAAATGCCTTCTTGAAGCTGGAAAATCCATTCCCGTTCTCATTGTTAGAGCTCGACTACATCATATAAAAAACATGCTTTCTGAAGTAAGTTGTAAACCGTCAAAATATAAAATAAAGTCTATTGGCTTCCAGTGAATAGACAAGTCATTGGAACTTTCACGAAAAAACCTATATAAAGCATGTTTATATATTTATAAACATATCGAATTTCTTTAAATTATGTTTGATTTTTAAATAATTTATGTTAATATTAGCAACATCGGTTGCCATCATAAATATCGTTAATAAAAATAAAACATCATACTCAACAATAAGGTTTTCAAGGTATTTTTATCGTTAGCCATCTATAAAAATAAACAATTTTTTATTTCATCCGTGTAAAAGGAAGTGAGACAGAAGAGGTAGACCGTACCTAAACCTTCTTGTAGAATAAAGAAAAACTTTGCACTCAAGAGTGGGTCCAACTGAAGGGCTACAGATAATATCACCCCCCGACCTGCAAGGAAATTCTATTGCTAGTTTTCATTTCCTTAGATACAAACATTTTGTTATTTCTGCTATCAATTTTTGTTTCTTTTAGACGGAAATAATCCTTTTAAATTATCTTCTTAAATCAATTTCTATTAATTAATATTTGATTGTAATTTCAGAGAACTGACCAAAATTGTCACATAAAATATGAGCATGCCTAACGTGATTTAAAATTAGAGAATCCAACCTCTGTTTTCTAGGCTGAAACTGGGATATTAATTCGTTCACCCAAATAATGAAATCGCACTGCTTTTAAAATAGTATAGCATGCGTATGATATCGATCTCTCGCTGATGATCAAGGTCTAAAATTAGTCTTCTATAGAAGCAAAATTAAAATGAAAGCTGCTTAATAGGAAACAAAATATAATTCTAAATCAATCTTGCATTTATTAGCTTAAAAGTGATCATAATTTTTTATATTTTCCTTTAGATTCAAAGGTAGCTTTTAACTTAAATTAATTTACGATTTCATCTGTATTATTGTTTTACTGCTGAAAGTATGGATCTTGGTTTAAATGTAATTTTAATAAGGTATCTTTACGCTTAACCTATAACTGACTTTATTTTCAAATAATTGTAAATATAACACATTTGTATTTTATACTTCATATATGATAATTGTCGATCAATTTTCTCTCATTGATGAACGGAGTAACAACAATCAATTATAAAAATGTCATCGTACTTTACATATGATACAATATTGTTAATACCGATTAAATGCGAATGAGAACTACCAGAAACAATAATCTTTCTTTAAAAATTTCTTTAGAATAAATGCAACTCTAATTTATTACGATACATCATTAAATCATGCCACTATCTCACCACAGTACATTGAAAGCCAAGATATATTCCTGTTTATTATATCTCGCTTCGAAACTTGTTTCAAATCTTTCGATGAGTTTAAAACTTCGCTTTTTGAAAAATTAAATTTTAGTTTCAGCTCTAAATGCATTTGTTTTATATTTTTGGGATATTTTAATATTATGAAGCCTGATAATTGTGAGGAAACTCGTGTCCATCTATATTTATTTCATTTATCCTTTTTTAAGTTTTGCTTATAGAGATAATCTTGTCTCAATATTCTTGATCGATGAAGATTCTATGCAGAAGCATGTATTTTTTGTTTTTATTTTCTCTAAGGTCTACTTTGCTATTGCTGTCCTCAGCGGGGCTACATTTGCCTATCCAGCTGTGTATAGCCAACCACAGTACGTTCATCATGTCGCTCCTCAGCAGCAGTATGCACCAGTACAGTATCAAGCTGTACCCGTGCAGTCCCATGGAGTCCCATCTGCCGTTCAATACCAAAGCCTGCAGCAACCACACTATCAAAGTGCCCCAGTGACCTACGCAGCTCCCTCCGTCCACCAATCAACAGCCGGCGCCTCTCACGGAGCTTACGGCCAGCAGTCATCTGGTAGCAATTCTCATGCTGCCGGTCAATATGCCGACTCAGCTGCACACTCTGGAAGAGCACACCAGGCCCACGGCCAGCACAACACAGGAGCTTACCAAGCGCATGGAGTCCAAGGGGCCAAATCTAATAATCAGGACACCTATCGCAACGTCGGTTCTTACTCAAGTGATACAGGCAGCGGATTCGAAAAATCCTATTCTTTTGACAGAGCTATGGGTTACCACGATATCGATGCCCATAACGCCGCCCAGTCCAGCGAGTATGCGTCTAAAGACAAGCAGGGGCACCATAATGTAGGAGCTCACAGCACAGAACTTCGGGAGAAACAGGGTGCTCACGCTAAAGAAGGAAGCCAGTCACACAGCTCCGAGGGTTACAATAAATCACTATTTGAAAAATATGGCTACACTAACAACAGCGGTAAGCAACAAGGATACAGCTATTCTCCTGTGTATGGATATGGATACCACTGATAGAAGTAATTGTGTAAGTACATCAGTAATAATTTCATTTCATAGTTGTGTTAATCGCGGCTTTATTTTTTAGATTAAATCTCAGTCAAGTAATGAAGTACTACCACGTTTATATATCAGAAAAAATTACCTATAACTCGAAATTTATCCTATAAAGTTTCGAGCAAGTTTGCCTGGCATTGATACTCATGTTCACAAACCGATCTTCGTCGTTTAAAGTTTCATTTTCCTTTATCCTATTTCTTCTCTAAAATTTAGAGACTTGCAAACTTAAGTTGGCGCCAGCGGAAAAAGAGACTTGTGAGTTTCTATGAATCTATCGCTTCATTATGTAATGTCTTGAAGCAGTTCTTTAAGTAGTTCTATTTTAACAAATACGTCAAATTGTATTAAAAAATTAAATTTTCCATGCGTCTGGATTTGACTTACGGATATTAGCACAGTTTAAGTGAAAAAGAATTTAAATCTCTTGATTTTTCAGTTTAAAACAACGATTATCAAAATAAATAAGAATTCGTTACGTACAGCATATATATTATATTTTTTTACTTTGTAAAATTTATGTACTGTATATATAGTAAGAGAATGAGACGCCACAACTCATTTTTTATTTTGCTTAAAATGGATAGACAAGTCATTTTTTAATTTAAAATACTATCAAGTCTGTCTAAAAACAAGATCAAAATTTTAAGAGTAATTTATAAGCTTTGCTTAAGAAAATGGAATTTCGACCTCTAATACTACATCTGCAAATAAGATGCCTCTATATCGAATGCAATAAATGATGAGAATACATTTAGAAAATAGTGGAAAAACTGAAGGATCGATATTACATTTCATTTTGGAAAAGCATTCATCATCAGTTCAATCGACAATTTTTGACCACTTAAACCAACTTGGAAGTTCTTATATATGGTTGATAAATTCAGTTCTAATAGCATTATGAATTTTTCTTCTTTTTCCGTAAATATCCACTTTAAAAGGAAGTCAATTAAAACCGCTGCTATACATTAGTTCCTCAAGCACATGAAATATGCTTTTTTATTCTTTAGTTATTTTTGTGTTACAAGTCATCCGACTTCTTACTTCAAAATTAGTCAAATCAGACAGAAAAAATTTCTCATGTGCAGTAATATTAAATCATAAAAGTAAGCAGAGAAGCATTCAGTTTTGGAAAGTCGATTTAGTTCTAATTTGAATTGTCTTGAAGTAAAATTTAAAAGCTTTCCTGTCAATCTCATGATACATGGATTCTTTCCTTATAGAAACTTGGCATGCACGTAATATTACTGTAAAGTTCCATCAATACGTAATGATTATGCATGCAACAATAGAAGAATCATATTCCATAAAAGCGTGATTCTTAATAATGGTTATTTTTCTTCTGACAGGTCTGAACGAAGGTTGATGACTTGACTGAAGTCTGCAATCGACTTATCTGAGGCAAAGAGCCGGAAACTTATTTATTTATGCTTGTTGTACAGTTATTATTCTCGTTTCAAAACATTGTCTAAGGGTGTTGTTTTAATGTTGCTTCATGTACATTTTTGCTCTGTTCTATATAAAACTAGTGTTTAAAAAAATGTGTCTTTTCATTATTTTCATTTTCTGTGTTTCTTAATGGAAATGAGAACTCAAAATGTATTTGAAGGTGATGAAATAAAATTTATAATCTTCATTTTTCCAAATTTATCCTTCTAATCTTCTTTCTTTTTGTACTATATTCCCACCTAAATAAAATGCCTTTGTACAAAGCGGGAATTAGCCTTCTGAAATACAGAAATAAATTATATTAAAGAAATTAGCTTGAATTGTAAATTTTTTTGAAAAAAAAATAGTTTTCAAATTGCAAAGATTAGACGATTTGACTTTTATAAAATAATTGTTTCTCTGTTCTTGACTCTCTTTTCTGAGGGTCGTTTTTTCAGAAGCCAGAAATATTTCTTTTGTCTATTACTATGAGCTGCTGTTCTAACCTGTCACATAAATTTAAGTACAAAAATATATATCACCGATTTGTTGGATGAAGTTTTGCTTTCGTATTGTAGTGTATCGAATTTTTTATTGAATCTGTGACAAAGGTATTCAGCAATTCTAAGAAATAACACACAATTTGAATGATTCTACTTAATCTTTGACTTTTATGAGCATGTTTCAATTCGTCCGGCTCATTATTGCATTAGTTAAATTTTCATCATTTCCACTTTTACATTAAACCTGAAATTATCGGTAATATCACCAAACCATAAAGGAGTCGATCAATAATCAAGAACGCATACGTGGAGAAAATTTCAAAACTCTAGCAGCAAATTAGGAAGTGAGTGAAAAAATAGTTTACAAAATTCCATCTTTGCAAACATGAAACGAGTCAAGTTAAATAAAAGTGAGTGTAAAAAAAGACAGGTATCGGCCCTGTCTGATTGGTGATTTGACGTATATTTGACAGGATCTTAAAGTTTCCCTTCCAACACATTTTATAAAAACAAATTATCATTCTCTGGTGAACCAACGAGAGAAGATTTTATAAGATTGGCATAAGTAAATAATTCATGAAACATTAAATTCATCTGGGAAAATTTGTGTTTTAAAATACATAGAAAAAAATTTACATTTTTCCTCTGCTGGTGAATTTAGTTGCAAGATAGAATACTTAGAACTTGCAAGCTAAGGTATATAAATATAAATACGTGAAATAAAATAATTATTCACTTCAAAGTTTCATACTTCCTCTAAAATTCCCAAACTTTCCTCATAATATACGAGGAAATTAAATGTTATTTATTCAAAAATAGTAAAATCCTTTGTAATAGTTGTATTCAAGAATTTTTCTCAATTGTTTGCAATGGTATATCATATTTTTAATTCTGTAGGCAAATATGGTGAGTATCGAAACTTTTGCGTCGGTTGTATTTTCATGCATTCTGAGTGTCTAACAAAAGACTTCCTTTGTAATTCCGATACCTATGTTTTCTGCATGTTTATAGCATCTGCATGTATTAAATTCTCTGAAAATTACAAAATTGTATAACAATGAAGTAATACTTCCACATGAATTCAGTTTCCTAATAAAACATTAGAAAGCTTAAAGATGCGTAGCCATTCTACAAACATAATAATCATCAAGTAACTATTTTTGTGAATATAACTATTGTGAAGAAGTATGAGAAAATTCTTCAAAGTTTTGCAACGTGTCTATATTTCTGAAATTTTATTACACTCTCTTTCATTTCTTATTGTTAGTTAAGAATAATATCATATCCTATTTTTTAAAAGTATTTAATCGTATTTATTTAATTTTTAACCCTTTTTTAAAATTAAAAAAATCTTTCCTAATACATAATCTATATTTTTTTTAAATCTGGAGCACTTTATGTTTTTAATTATGCTTTTAATGCGTACTATTTTACATAAACAGTTTAAAGGCTGTTTCATTTATTGACTCTAAAACTGTTTTGGATACAAGAATGGGGCTTTTTAGGACTGTCATTAAACGGGGTGCGATGATTATTTTTTAAAGCAAGTTAGTAAAAATATTTATTCCAAAAGTGTGCCACGCTATTGCATGTGTTATGTAAAGGTGCGTATACACTTACGAGCAGAACATGATCAAAATAGTTTTCAAACAGTTCACAGTGTGTTTGAGGAAATTTTTTGAGGCCTTTGGAAGCGAAGCGATTGTCTTGGACCGCTTTTGTGTATGTTTCGAGGCCCTACTGCAAAGATTTTGTTTTGTCTCACAGCGGACGCAGTGAGATTTTGTTTTGTCTCACAGTTTTGGAGGAAATTATTTTTATGGCAAACACACCTCGACCCATAGGAAAGAGGCGAACAGACCACACTTTGCACCCTTCAAGCGGCGTATACACTTTGGACCCATCAATCTTCCCTTGTCATAGCTCTGAAAGCGCTGGAAGCACTTTGAATCGGGGGGGGGGGATAAATCTTCAACTTCCAGCAGTAATAAAAATAGAATGACAAATGCGATGCGCCTAATTAAGAGAATTAGTGAACATACGCTTGGATTAATTGAAAAGGTAGCTTATATTATACAACAAATTTTTAAAAAGAATCTTTATGGAGAGATTAATTTCTCTCTTTTGTGCTTTAAACAATTAATTGTAACTAGTTGATCCCATGCAGAGCATCTGCGCACGGTTATATGCATGCCATGATTTTCCTGACGCTTCTAGATCTAAACTGGCAATTCAGCTGAAAATGTGCCAAAAAAAGCGCCAAGTGGTGTAAGCATAACAGAAAAGTAGTCAAAGTACAGTGTTCGCAATAGTAAGTTCCATGAGGTTCACTTCAATTTGTGAAATGGCACGATTTTATCTTCGCTGACTTAAACTATTTTGACGTTGATCTAAACTTCTCTGGTTCTCTTAAGCCCACCTGCTTCATTTTTGTCTGATCTCTTTTGAATCATTTCATTCAAAATGACATTATAGTGTAAGAAATATTGTGAATTCTTCATCTTAAACTCATTTTTTTCGAGATAAAGTTATTTTACATCAGAACGAATAGAGTAACAGGTTACGACTATGAAATTATGCCTAACATGCAGGAGGCTACCGGTTTTGTTTTGGAAACAAACCGATCGTTGCCACCGGCAAAAGAAAAATGAACCTCTTTTCTGTGCCACGTTAGCGTTTTATAAATATAGATCGAATTACTATACAGTTAGCATTTTCCACTCTGTCTATGGTGTTTTCGGCGGTATCTTCCAAAAATATTTTCGCACAAAAATGATTTTTAGACCATTTTAAAATTCAAAAAAAAATTTTTTAATGATATCAGTGTAGCTCATTTTGTGCGGTATACTAATTAGATACAAGCTAAAAAAAAGCAAAACCACCCGGTTTTACACGGGTTTTTTTTAATACTGGGATAAAACCGGATACACACGTTAACTTCATGGGAAATTACGAAAACTAAATTTTCAGTGGAAAAGTAGCAGGCATTTTTATTTTATATGACATTTTAAGAATATTAGTTCCAAAATTCATATGTAAAGCAGTTGTGTTTTTCCTCCGCGCCAATACAGCTTTCGTGGACCAAGCTAAGACAGTTTCTACCTTGGATCCATCTTCTGCATTAATTAAATTAGAAAATACATCATTAAAATATAAACAATCAACGTCTGATATGTTTTTATCTTCTTAATCGGAGGAATCATCAATATTGACTGTCCCGGTCTTACGCCACTTCTAGTACCAGGTTTTGCCCCGAGTGCAGAGGTTATGAAAAACGAAATAGAGCCGCTCAATTATTGGAGTAAATCCTTATTGTTTGATAGGCTATGAATCCTTAGTAAACGTATAATAAGCTGGACTACTATAATTTTTATAACTGTACTGATTATTTAGCAAGGATTGTTTAAAATGTGTCATATTCTGTTAACGAAATAAATAAAAATAAATAAGCGGATTTTTACGTATCCGTCTTCCAAAGTGTTAATTGTGGCACAATTTTCTCCTTGGTATTAACAAATTTTTTTAAAAAATATTTTTTTATGACTTGCATCAATACTTATTATTGTTATAAAAATCGAATTAATTTAATTGTGTTATCAAATCGCTTAATCATGTTAACTTTTTCTATTATTAGAGCTATGGTTAACAATGTTTGCTTTCTTTGATACATGAACTCCAAAGTAGAATTTCACTCAACAGTTTTAATATTACACACTTTTTTAAATGTTCCTCAACTAAAAGCTGATTCAGTGCAGTGGTTCCTACTTCATTTGATAAGTTTTGTGAAGTGAAATATTTTATTGCACCAACTTCAAACTGATTCTTTGTATAATTGGAAAAACTTATTCTCATTTTACTTTCTAATTACCGATTATGTTTCCTTTCAATCTCGCTATTATTATACTTCAGATTCTTTCGTTTTAGGCATTTTAATCGACCGCAGTGGCCTGGCGCTAAGGTCTCATCTTCGGGGCCGGAGGGCTCCAGGCTCGAAACCCGATTCCATAGAAGATCCGCTGTGCATGGCGCCCGTTGCACGCTGAATTATACGTAGTGGCCAAACGTCCTCCCGCTGGTGTGGTGTGGAAGTTTGGAGAGGGTACCACCTCAGGTATCGCCTTTGTCATCTGACCGCGGTTCCAAATGGAGAGGTCCGTCCCAATAGCCCTCGTGTTTCTTCAGAACGGGGCGTTAATGTAACTAAACTTTAGACATTTTAATTAAGATAAAATTATAATTTGGCCATGTGCATAGGCATTTAGTTAAAAACACTTAATATTAAAATGATTATTTCGAACTTACATTTTTGAGTCTTATCAAACAATAAAAGTGAAATTTTAAATAGTTATGCACTTCGAATTAATAACTTAACAAAGCTGGATAACATTCGCAGTAAAGGAAATATTTATTTTCGTTTTACCTTCTAATTTAATATTTTAAGTTTCATGTTAATTTCGCAGCCATTATAATTTGGGTCTCTTTGGTTTTAGATATTTAGATTTAAAAAACTTGAAAATTTCTATGCGTAGACATTTAGTTCAAAACACCTAATATTTAAAAGCACTTAATGTAAAAAATATTCGAAAGCAGGGTTTTTAAAAAACTTATTCCTTTTAGTGTTAATTTCAGTTTGAATAAAATTCATATTTTATCAAACGACAAAGGTGACATTTGAAATACACATGCACTCCTAATTAGTAACTTAACCAATTTAAATAACAATTGAAAAAATTAAAAAAGGTTATTTTCGTTATGCTTCCTAATTATAGATTTTAAGTTTCATTTTAATTTCCCAATCATTATAATCCAGGTCTATTTGGTGTTAGACATTTTGATTAAGGAAAATTTCACCATGCGTAGATCTTTCAAAATTTTTTATATTAAAATGCAGGTACAGAAAAAAAAGCAATCGAAAAAAAAGCAAATCGAAAGCAGGTACAGAAAAAGTTCGTTCTTTTTTGCATTAATTTCAATTTTTATAAAATTCATATTTTTTAACCTCATAAAACAACAAATGTGGAATTATAAATAAATATGTATTACGACTTGGTAACGTAACCAAGATGACTAACAATTGAAAATTAATCGTATAAAGCTAATGTTGTAAAAATGTGTTGCCAAGAATAAAAAACTAAAATTGGATAAAAATATATAATATTTGTATTCTTTATATGTTATAACTTATATTTTCTTTTTCCGTGGAATTCTTTATACTCTGTTTTTCGCGCCGGTGGAAACCAGAATATAATCTTTTTCTTACTAATATCCTCACCTATTTCTGTCGGGAAACCTTTATTTAAATTTTTTCTCAAATTGTCCTTGAGCTTCAGATGCCAGAGCAAAGGCTTGTTTCTGTAAACTATTAATGTGAATAAGTTTAGTTCTGTTCATTCCGTGATGACAAGAGAAACGGCAAAAGAAAATCGAGGAGCACACGCCCTGTCGAAATATGACCTTGCAGGTTCGAAAGAGATTCGCGGGGGACGGCGAACAGCATGTTAGCGAGTCCCGATTTCAACAGCGAATCACTTTGAATTCGCCGAAAAACAGACAGGATTTGGGTCCCCGTCAGTTGTTCTCGAACAGTTCGCGGCGAGCGAAAACACCCTTCTACACCTGCGAGCAGCTGTTCACAAACAGTTCTATTCGCCTTCTGCTCGCAAGTGTAACCGCACCCTAATGTTCACCGCTAACAGGAAATAGACACAAGGTGTTCAAGTTTTACCAATTTCCGAGTTATAGGCCCCTCTGCCTAGGTTAGCTCAATAGTAAAAATATCTATCCACGGCCCACCACCAGGAGGTGCAGGTCAGAGTTTGAGATTTTTGCGTAAAGGGTTTGTTGGAGGATTGACTCTAGGCGTTGTTCTCCGTCTAAGTCAATTTTATATCACCTTAATTAGCAAAAACTCACAAATCGCTATGGGCTCTGCCCCAAACAGCAAAATAAATAAAAAAAGCTTTTGAAAAAAACCTAAACTTTAGATTAAATGAAAAGATAACTTTTACGTTTGAAATATCTATGTAAAGTCTCGTTGAAATTTTGTCCTACATTTTCTATGTGGTTCTTATGTTGATACTAATTCCTTGACAGAGCGACATTTTCTTTCCAAATTAATGTCTGCTCAGAACAACTTTATCCCATACGCAAAATGAAAATATTTGGTAAGTATTTTCCTCGTTATATTTATAAATCGTTTTGATATATGTGTCAGTAAAATACGAATTATCCTAAAATTAGATTGTCAGGTTTACAATTTGTATGAAGACTGAAGAAAGTCGAGGAAGAGTTAATAGGACTTTTCACTTTTAAAGTAACAAATAGAGTCTCAAGTATATATTTACCTTCTTTTTACAAGTTAGTGGGTTTTAGACGAAAAATTATTGTCCCATGAAAACATACGAAAAAATATATAATTGTTTCCAAAATCGTTAGAAAAATACTCTTTTTTATTTCATCATATTACTGAATCCTTTTAAAGTACTTATATGATTCAGTCGTAAAAATTCTTTAGATGTAAAGGATATATATATTATAAGTTACACATATTTATCTTTAATTTTAATACAAAGTATCCAGAACTATCTCGACGTAAACGTGGAAGTGAAAGCAATGAAAACTGTTTTGGTTTCATGTGTCTCAACTTATACTAGAAAAAAAGTAATTCTTTCATTTTCTTTATAACATAGATTTCTATTTTTGCCTCGAGAAATACTTTCGAAGCAGGTTGCTAGGTTTTTATTTACAAGAAAGCTTTTTATAGCAAAGACGAAACACAAAGAAGAGGTTTTTTTCATCAACTGTAAAAAGGATTTTTTCTTCTCATTTTTTTAAAGTTGAAAACAACAAAATGGATTCTGCAGTTTATAACTTTCTCTTTAAAAGAAGAGGCTCGTAGCAGCTATAAATTGTCGAAGTTGCCCGACAACATTCATACGATATCTTTACGATGTTGCGCGGTATTCAGAATAATGTAGTAACATCATGGAGATTTCATAAAATATATTTTGCTAATAGAGATGTGTTGACTGGAATGGTTACTTAAAGAGACTTTATTTCGATGCTAGATGCTATAGGTTGTGTGCTAAGTGAAGTCATATTTGAGTCGTTAACTGCATAAAGAGAACAAGTCACAAATAGAAATCTTACAGGGGACACAAAAACTATTTATTATCGATTCAGCAAAATATAATTCAACTTTTTTCTAAAAGTTTGAGGTTATCTCTTAATACGTTTCATTTACATTTTTGATTAAAAAACATAACCACCCTCCTTCAAAAAAGAGCTTGTGTATTGGTCATGTTCCCTTTCTGCAATAAACATAGGATGTTATCAAAAAAATTTTTAAAGTCCAGATACGACAAAAAGTTTCAAGTAAAAATTATATTTGACATTGAGAGGACTATAAAAATGTTTGAAAGAGACTCTACAACTGTTAAAATGAGAAGTAAAACTATTCAATGCTTGCTGACGACATCACAAGCCAGAAGGCAATGTCATTCCTTTACATGTTCCGGAACGTAAACGAAAATTTTCTTAAGGTCATCCATTTTCAAGGAATGATGAGAATTTTCAGCTGATATGCCTGGTTGTAAGAAGTTTTAGGTTTGTTTTAGTATTAGTTTTCACAGTGTTCCTTCACTGTGAAAATCATTTCATGATGCAGAGAGATGGCAAAAGTCCTCTTCTAGTTCCTAGGTACATTTTTCCCATAAGAAGTTTTACATAGTCAGGTTTCTTGTAGTACTTAGGCCACAAAGAGGTAAAATCTGTACAAATGTCTGCCTCACCTAACAACCTCACTAATAGTATAAAACTTTTCGTTTTCTGAGTTTTCTTACTATAATTCCGAATTGTTTCGTCGGAACAGATGTTCCCAAACATAATCAACTTCTCAACATTCTCATCAATTTACTTTTGAATGTACCATTGAGTCATCAAACAAACCTCGTTAGACCTCATTCCACCTTCATCTTCGTGGTACATTCGTCATTTTACCGAATATTCCTAGATTTATGTCATACTAGAGATTCCTATTTATTCCATTTCCCTAGATTATAGGACGCGGTGGTCTAGTGGTAGGGTATCGGCTTCTAGGTTCGAAACCCGATTCCACTGAAGATCCGTAGTGAATGTGCGCCTGTTGCATGTTAAATCATACGTAGTGGGTAAAATGCCCTTCCGCTGGTGTGGTGTGGAAGCTTGGAGAGGGGTTCCAGCTCAGGTATCGCACTCGTCATCTGACCGCAGTTCAAAATTACGAAGTCCGTCTCAAAATAGCCCTCTTGTTGTTTCAGAACGAGATGTTAATACAGTACAACCCCGGTTAACTAACTAAAGGGGGAAAGCTGTTTCGGATAACGATTTTTTCGGTTAAGACATGAACATCTATTACTATTGTGTATCTGATTGCAGTATGTAACTCTGAAATGTTTCGAGTGTAAAACGAATTCAAAACTCTACTCTTGAAGCAGTTACAATTAATAAAATTTAACAGATTATTGAAAAAATTTTCTTGAATTAATTAAAAATTAATTAACTGTATACTCTTGTAGGCTACACTTATGTTCATTATTAAAGTTAACCCTCCGCCGAGTGCAATGCGCCTGGCAGGCACTGGTAAATAATACCGTAATGAATATTGTCAATGCACATAAATTTTAATTTTAGCATTTTAAAATTAATCACTGTACTTCTATGGGGAGGCATAAAAGAAAAAAGTGTTTCCGTGCAGCACAGTACGTGTTTTTTTTATTTGTGACTTCAAAGGCATTTCGGATAATCCAGATTTCGGTTAAGCCAGTTCCGTTAACCGAGGTTTTACTGGATAACTAAACTAAAATCCCTAGATTATAAATATCAGAAACATTAAAGTTCAGTTGTAGAAAATAATAAATATCTCGCAGAGGTACGCAAGACAAAGTAGTATTGCCATAAAATAAATACTAATACAGTAAAACCTGTCTATAATGATATTGTAGAGACCTAGAAAATATATTGTTATAGATAGGCTATCGTTATAGACAGTCTGACGATTTGCGCATCCAATGTCTATGTGCGTGTGCATGTATTAATATACTAAGATATTCTATTGTGCTTATTGATTCATTTTACAAATAATCGCTGATATATAATTGTATTTTATAAACATATATATAGAATATACAATTTTATATGCTGATATAAAATTTTATATTTTAACTTTTTTAAGAACTTCAAAATGTGAATTTTAGTTGATAACTCTGTCAGAATTGTTCATTTACGCCACATTTAAATCGCTTTCTTTCGCTATCCACTTTAATTTTTCTACAACATCTGCAATGTCTTTTTTCCCAAGAAAGTAGCTATCGTCGACTGAAAAATTCCATATTTTTTAGCAGCATCAACTTGCTTTAGTTCTTGATCGATTTCCAAAATTATTTGTAGCTTTTCTTCAAATGCCAGTGCTTTACGCAGAGCAAATCTAGATTCAAGGTGATAACACATCAAAAGAAAATTTCAAGGAACAAGTGGTCAGTCCAAAGTCCTAAATGCGAATGAATAGGTTAGTGCACACCAGGAATGAGAATCAAACAAACATCTGGGCACATTCCAATCGCTAGCCCACCCCTCCGGATCTCCTTGCTACCACAGGCTCCAGTTTCTAGCCTCCTCCCTCCGATTCCCCTGTTTTCTGACACCCTAAAGTCGGTTTAGTACTGTACCAACTTTCTAAAGAGGTAAAATTATCGTTATAGACAGGTGAGTCTAAAAAGTGATGATCATTATAGGCAGGTTGAAAATACATTGAGTAAATAGGAATTCCACCGGGACCATAGAAAGTATCGTTATAAGCAGGTTTATCGTTATAGAAGCATCGTTATACACAGGTTGCACTGTATCAACAATTACTGTATCATTCCCAAAGAACTACTTAGTTTCTTGTAAGAGTCGTGCCGTTTACTGCAAAAATTGAACGAGTTCAGGACTTGTTCCCTTTCAGCAGTAATTATGAATTTTAACCCCTCCCCATAGCTAAACAATTGGTTGAACACGGTTATTTTCTGCAGAAAAAAATTCATTTCGAAAATTCTGGACTCGTTCCCTTCCTGCAGTAATTATGAACTTTAATCCCTCCCCATAGTTAAACAATTGGTAGAACACGGTTATTTTCTGCAGAAAAAATTCATTTCGAAAATTCTGGATTCGTTCCCTTCCTGCAGTTAGTGATCCACTTATTTGCAGGATATGCCCAATCTGGAGGATGTTACAACTTCGGAAGAACACCAAAAATCCATTGAAAATTATTTTTTACTATGAGAAGGAGTGATACTGATACCTTTTAAAGTGGCACTTGGTCTGACATGCATCTAGAGCAAACCCTGATGAGATTTATAAAAAGCACTGGGGGTCTCAAGAGGCGGTGAGGTGTTACAGACAGTGTATTGAGTAGGTGGATCAACAATGCAACAGCTAATATTTATTTATAGATGGAAGATTTCGTTGTTTGAACTTTGCGTCGGGTGAACAACTTACTAACTTTCAACATTACCGTATTACTGGACACATCAGACGTTCATTAGCTCCTACAATGGTTCTACGATTACTCACAATCTACGGTCAATTCCGTCATTATGACACCGGAATTACAAGAGATAAACTGTTAATTTTTACAAAGATCTTCAAGTAGAATTGTCCTTCTTGACGAATTAGGAAAAGATTGTGTGATCTCATTATTGATTCTAGTATTAAGATGAGTTTTTATTTTGACAACTACACTGCTGTCGAGGATGCTGGTTTCAATCTACGTAGGATGAAATAGGGATCGAATATCACACAAGGAGCAATCTGCACTGCCTATGTCATATATGTCAAAATTTTATGGCAGTAACCATTGCACAGTTGTTGTCTTTGATGGCTATTACAGTGACAACAACACTAAACTTGCGGTTCAAGATCGACGTTCAAGATTGGAAAAATATGCTGACTTCATGTTTTAGGACAATATAGCAGTAGAGGTATCGAAAGAAAATATTTGTCCAATTCTCATAAGAAAACTAGAATGATAAAAATGATCTCAAATTACTTCGAAAAATCTGGGATATGATTTTGAATAAATGATAGTGATGCTGACACTGAAACTGTCAACACAGCTTTAAAAAATTATTATTTCAGGGCAATGTCGTGATCAGAGATGGCTTCTTGCGTTGCTAATAGCCTTGATTCCACGGGATGAAAAAATCCTTTTTATGAAATCTAACGTAGGTAAGATGGAAACCAAAATATTTTTCTCAAAAGAAGTACAAAGAAAACGGGTGTTCTTAACACGTTAATCGCCGTATGAATCAAATACGATTCACACCTATTAACTAACATCTGTATCTCGTTGCATTTCTGAATTATCATACAGCAGCAGCAATATCAGCCTCCAGTTAAGCAAATATTTTTATAACCAACAACCAATATAACAATATTAAAAAATTATGGTGAACTACAGGCTTCTATCTTAAGTTGTTAATCCTAATAAGACCAGCAACAGAACTTCTTGAAATGTAAATAAAGGTCGGGCAAGAATTCACAAATAAAATCGTAGTTATCATAATGCTTTTTCAAAGCACGCTTCTTCTTCAGATTGTTTAACTACCTCCATCAAAGACAATAAGAGAAATGGTGAGACATTTAACTTCTCTTAAGCAAAAATACAATCTACCCTAACTAGGCAGCCGGTGCAATGGGTAAGTGCAGCTATGTTAAGTTAAAATTCAAAATAATACTGGTTGCATTTAGTATTTTTCGATGCAGTGAAATTCAGAGATTACAGAGGAGTGGTAAAAATCACTCTTTTGTTTGGAGGGGTGGGGTTCATAACAAAAAAAAAAACGGAAGACAGAAAGGAGAGAATTAATACTCTCGGTTTCTGTCCTTCATTTTTTTAAACTTACACAGAATTCCGGTGTCTTCCTAGAATAAACCCTGTACAGATTTCGAAATACACATGTGGATCATACCACAAGTATTCTTAAAATGTTTCTGAAAGTCCATTGCAAATAAGCGTCAAAAAGTTTGCATTTATATTTTTTGAGACATATTATTGTTATTGTTTCAGATAAATACTATGAACCTAAGAATTTTAGTTTCTCTTTATTGAATAAAGAAGACAGGAGTTTGCTCATACGCTGATATGAAACAAGACTCATCACTTATGAAAAAATGCAGGACTATATTTATCACCTAAAAAGATAGTAAAAAAGTTATTTTTTCAACATGCAAGGAAACAAGCAACCAGAAAATTTCTGATTTAAGTGCGATTACAAAAGTGCATTTTTGTGTTAAAAAATGCAGAAAAATTTGTCCAGGTAGCTAGATCACCGAAAGGTATTAAAATTTAATATGCCATCCATGAATTACCACCAGTTTATAGCTAGACTTATAAAGTCAATCCTCCAATCGTTTTCGCTTACAAAAAAACTATTTCTAGAAACGTTTGAAAAAAACCTTGAACATTATTTATCGCAACTTCATATAGTGCAATTTTCATTTGAAGAGTAACAGTTATTATTCAAGTTAGGAAAGTATGCAGTATCTTCCTTGAGATATGGAAAATGAAATATTTTTTGAAATCTTAACTTTTTCTTACTTTAAAGTCGTGTTTACCCTAAAGATAAACTTCGATTAAACATTCATTACACATTAAACGTTTTACAAGTATGTAGTTTCAACTTCACTGCTTTTGTGAAAAGGTAATAATATTGGTTTGTCTTATGAGAAATGACGAATATAAACAAGGTCGTAAATAGTTTCTGGTTTTAGAGATGTATTATATATGTATATAATACATCTCTAAAACTCTCTCTATATATATTATATTTAAAAACCTTCATGTTAGCTTCAACTAGAATCCTTCTCAAATTATACGAATAAAAAAATTAAGCGCTGCTATCTCTATTTCATGAACATTTAAAAACGAAAATTGGAGGAAAATTAGCAACTTCAAAACTTTTATTACAAATAATGTAGGATGAGATCACAAGAATATGAACAGTATGCATTTGTATGTACAAAATTTAAATTATAACAAGACACAAAAAATACCACAAAACAATTAAAAGTAGAAAGTCAGATAATTTTACAAGTATATATTGTACTATTCCCGATGAAAATAGATATCTTTTTCCCAAAATTTTCGAGCTTTCCAGCTATGCCAACTGAAATTCTACGTATAATAAGTTTAAAGAAATACTGATAAATTGCGTAATTGTTGCAACAGAAGTTTGTATAATATTATTCCATAAATGCATATTACTTAAAACCAGAAATTTCAAAAAATTCGCATCTGTGGAGAACAATGTTTTTTTTAAAATTGATACGTTGGCTTTCTAGTTTGAATCATTTTTTAAAAGCTCCTAAGCTATCCCGAGTGAGTTGATTGAGAAGGAAATTTGGTATCACAGTTCACACAAAAAAAAAATTTAGACGGCAAGTTAATTTGGCACACTTTTCAAAAGATCATCTTCTTTGTTGTCTGATTTTCCATACTTCTCAACCAAATCACGAGCATTCAAGGAACCTTTGTCGTCATCGAAATCAAAAAATGCCGTTTCCCGTGAATAAGCGTATGCCTTTTCAAATCCATATCCACGATCCCGGTGAGATTTGTCTTTGTTATCGAAGGTGAAGCCATTGGCGTCGTACTTGGGATTGGAGAGGGATGAAGAACTGGAACCTCGATTCTGTAGAGTTTCCTGGTGTTGATCGTAGTTTTGTTGGGCTTGCTCTTGGATGAGGGCTTTCCCTTCCTCGCTGCTTAGGGGGGAACTCTGGACCACTGCGTAGACGCAGGCGAACACAAAAGCGATCAGGAGCTATGGAGAGAACATCTGAGGTAATATACATCAAATACAAAATTTGTAAAAATGTTTTCACACGTACGAAAATTAGGAAAAATTAAAACTTTTAGATTACATCTCAAAACATATGGAATTACAATGACAAAAAATTGATAACATATTTACAGGTTATATAATTATTTGTTTGACTTCCTTGATCTGGTGGACTGTTAAATGTATTTACATAACTTCTCACGGTAAAGCATATATATATTTATTATAATTGAAGCTCGCATATTGAGAAGGCCCTAGAGTCAATTCTAGGGCTCCAAAAGAAACAAAATTTCACTAGTACGCTCTGTGAAAACCAAAAAAAGATAGAAAAAGTTAACATTTTCGTCAATAGTTGACGCTGTGCCAATATCTGAGGTGATTTTTGCAGATTTTTGTATTACTGACATAAAAATTATTATTCATTTGAGGCTCTTTTTAAGTTGAACTGAAAACGATACCGAATTTTAATTCTAAATGTAAAGACTTTTCGTTCAAAATATAATCATTATGCGAGATAGTACTCCACCTCACACTACTTTTTCTTGCTTTCTTAGAGAACATCACTTGTACTATATTCCAGTGGAATTTTGTTACTTATGGAGCCATGGAACCGACTCAAAAACTTTCTGAAAACTTTAATTGTAATAACACTGTATAAGTTTGGATGAATTTGATCAAGAAATATAACTTATATAACTTAATTGAAGTTTATTTCAGTATAGTGATTTCTAACCGAACAGAAGAAATTAGTTATCAAATTAACCCAAAACATCAGTTAGACTCGAAAAATAGAAACTCGAAATCTTTTGAGATGGTTTTACACTTCTAGGCGGAAAGAATGACCAGAACAATCGGATTCTGAGAGAAGAATTCAGATACATATTTTGTTACACTTTCGAACACTTTTGAATTCTCATTTTTCAAATATATAATTGTTTTATAAAATCAACTGTTTTTATAATAAAATTAGGTTCTCAATTAAACAATCTTAGAAATGCGCACAAATTATTGACTTTCTTTGAAAGACTGGGACGAAAATTCTTTTAACAGAAGAAAAAACTTTGCCAAAACTATCGGCTTCTAAATATGATCATCCTTTTCTGCCTAATACCCAAGTAAAAAAGTCAGCAAAAAAACCTTTAAAAAAACTTTCAGGAAAACTGTAGGTATTTGTGACAAAATAAACCCTGCATCTTCCTGTCCGAAATACCTGCAATTTTCCTGAAGGTTTTTTGCTGACTTTTTTTCAGATGGAAAAAAACCCGGCGGTCTTACCTGCATGCTTTTATGCAAAATACCTGCATCGACTTTTAATTTTTCCCCTCCCCCTTTCTGCTGACGTCATCTTAGAGATTTTCATCTCGTCGGGAATGTCAATTAATTAGGGTTCATAATTAATCAAGGCTTAACTAATATTTAATTGAACTTACTTGTTCAACAAAGCTTCACATACCTCCGAAACGGTGATCGAACCCGCGTTCCTAGAGTTGGCAGGCAAGCGCGCTATCTCCTATACCCGACAGGACTTCGAAACGGTGGTGTAAAATAATCTATTTAAGTTTTAACTTCGCCCTCTAGTAGCTCCATCTAGTGGTGTAAAAATCAACTATTGACAGAACACGTAATGTGTTTCAAAGTTAGCTTATCTGAGTGACAACAGGTTACTGCTATATGTCTAAACAGTTAGACCATGCATGGACAAGCGATAGAGAATTATTTCCGAAAAGTTTCTTTCTTTCTTTACTATTTTTATAATGCTTAATATGTTTCTAATATTTTTTATAATGTTTAATATGATATTTCACATATGATTTTTTTTCGTTTATTTCTTTGTTTTAAACAAAAATGTTTTTTTAATTTGTCAGTTTTGCTACGAAACGATATATATATTTATATGACTTTAAAAATAACATTTTTTAAATATTTTTTCTATTCAAAATTAAATCAAGATTTGCATTACACTGAAAAGAAGAGTTTATTGTGTTTATTACAGATTAAAATTACCTATCATCGTGTTTCATATGGAAAATGCTTGATTCTGAATCGTACGAAATTAAGTTTTTTTCGCAAAATTTTAAAAGTTACATTTTTCTTCAAATTTTTTCTTATATATTATTTTCTTATATATTCTTTTTTATATATTAAACCCTAGTTCTCTCCCCTTGCCTCTTCTCTCTATCCAGTCCTACTTCAAGCTGTTTGAATCCAAGTTAGATACCTTATTATATAAAAATGTATGAAACCCAAATAAAATAAAAAACATTCATATTTCATGCATCAAAAGCAATTTTCATTTTTCTTCAAAATACCTGAAGTAAAATCTGCTTTAAAAAATTCTGCTAAGTCATTGAAGGTAAATTGAATTCTATAAACTTGTTGAAAAAAGCCTGTATAAAACCTTAAAAAAATCTGCATATTTCTCGAAGGAAACCTTGAGCTTTTATTTTCCTTTAAGATACCTGTAGAGATCTTTTAAATCCCTTAATGATAATTTAGAAGTCTTTAAAAGTCTGCATGAAAACTTTAATAAACTGTACATTTCCTGAAGGAAACCTACAGTTTTCATTTTCCTTCAAAATCCCTGTAGAAACCTTCAAAATACCTGTAAAATCTCATTTTTTAAAGGTTTTTTGCTGATTTTTTACTTTTATTGAATTATTTCATTACTTTTTATGAATAATTTCAAAATCTAAATTTTCAAATCATAAAGAAACATTTTTCTCTCCCAAAGAGTTAACTTTCATATATTTTACAGCATACAATCTCAACCCTGCTTCATTTGAATTACGAAAAGATGCGAATTTAGCAAACTTGTTGGTTCAAATTATTTAAAGCAAATTAAGATTTCATTTCTTAACAGCATATAGATTCAGGTGAACAAATATTTTTTGTTATACTAATTATTTAGCAAAAATCTCTCCTTTGAGTCTAATTTCAAAAATACAAATCAATTAATCATATTTTATCCAATCCTTGCTGGCGTCCATCATTGAGAAAACATTCTGTGCATCTACATACACAGTAGTTAAGTTTTCATTATTTAAAGCCCTAATCATTTATATCGTTTTTCATGTATCACAAAGAGGAATAAAAATTAATTTAATCCATCATAACTCTGATTCCTCAGCTTTAAAAGAGGGGTGATTCTCAGAAATCTCTCGTCTCTTAACTTTCAATCATGTTGAAAGAGCTTCTGTA